>BMAC01000375.1:1123952-1139161 GCA_014905375.1 Phtheirospermum japonicum
TTTATTTTTTCTGGTTTGAATTGTCCCAAAACTTATTTTCACTTTTAGATCCGACGCTTGTGACACTAAGTTTTAAAATAAAGAATAACTCAGAAAAATAAAAAAGTAAAAAACTAAAGAAAATAAACGCCTAAAAAATAAAATATTAAAAAAAAACTGAGAAAAACTAAATTAAAAAAATTATTCTTAATACCAAAAAAAAAAAAAAAAAAAAAATAAAAAAAAATAAATAAAAAAATGTCCCTGCCATAATGGAAATGTATTCCGCTAGGCGGGTATACGCAAGCTTTTGTCCTTCTTAGTTTTAAGGATTAATAATTTATAAAAACATATACCTTACCTATCAAGATACATACTCCCTTAAACCCTATCAATTTGAATTTCATTTGGAAGTCTTCGATTAATAATTTAGTGACATATGATATGATTGGTACATAGGATACGAGAAAGAATATCTGCACCCATGGCCACGAACATGTACTATTTACTTTTAGTTTTGCTTAATCTATTGCTTTTTATTTTTCTTGCATCTCATGTGGTGGTGGTAGAAGATTAATAAAAAAAAAATAAGAAATTAAAAGGAAGAAAAAATAAATTAGATAACACCTTTACAACAAAGTGTTCTCTTATATACACCTTAAATAGCGCTTTTTATAATAAATATTATTAGACCATACATTTTAGATAGCACTTTGTATAGAAGAGTGTTATCTGATTACCATGTTACACAACGCTTACCCAAAAAAATGTTATATAAAGTGAACCTTAGATAACACTTCTATGACCAAGGCTATCTAGCATGATTTATCATATAATGTTTTAAAATGCTATTTAAGACTAAGTTTCATCAGATCCATATCTATAAACAAGTTTGATCTAAACAATAAATAGTATAAATAGTTAGGTGTTAGTGCTCAACAATATTTCCTTTCAATTCTAAAAATCTCTTTTGGTGATGTATCAAATGATATTTCATACGTAATGATGATAAAAAAATGAAAAATATTCTATTTCTCATGGTAAAATTTTTTCGAGGGAAATCATGACTAACTGTCATTTCGGTGATATTTTAAATGGTATTTCATACACGACGATGATAAATAAAATGAAGGACTCTCTATTTCTTACGTTGAGATTTTCTTGAAAACCATTTTTTAATCACGACCAATCGTACCTTTCAACGATACTTTTTATGGTATTTCATGAAATTATTTAATGAACTATTCGATGGCTCTTGTTGTTTGAATAAACTATTTTATGGGTTTAACCATATAGTTCAAATTAAAATATATATCATTTATATTAATCAATAATTATACTAATTGTATATGTGAGAGCCACACATTTGCGAAAATTTAATTACACATATTTACGTGTTTTTATTAAATAGTGTATATATATATATATATATATATAATATATATATATATATATATATATATTATAGTGAAGTAAATACAAGATTGCATAAGTAAAATATAAGAACTTATATTTGTTTTAAAAAGTTTCACACTTTATTATATTATTATCTAATTTTAAAATATTTTAAAATTTATTTTGTAATATGCATCACATATTTTTCATATTTCATATTAAGAATTTCAATGAAACAAAAATTAAATAATATTAAAAATCGAAAGCCACCGCCACTCTCTCTCTCTGCCTGAAAACAAAGCCACGCCGCCACAACGGTCATCACCACCATTGACGGCCAGAACACCACAACCACAACCTGCCGTAACTGCCTTCTGTGCCCAATCACCATTCCTCCACAGTGATTGTAAGAATTTTCGTCCTCGTTGCCCTTTTCATTAGTTGTGTGAAATTAGTAAACCCTAGTTTAATTCTTTGATTAATTGATTAGAAACATCCTCATTATGCTTATATTATGTTAAAAATCTGATCTCTAGGTTGTGCTATTGTTAGTTACTAGTAGATGATTTTCTGGAAAATCTCGAATTATTTTTATTTGTTAGCGATTAAAATAGTTGTAATATTCTGTTTTAATAACTAATTTGAAACAGTATATTTTGAGAATGGTTTTGGACAAATATGCTTCAAATCAGTGTGGTATAAGAAAATAAATTTATTTGGAATTATTTGAAACATTTTTGGATTTTTAATCTGGATTTTGGGTAAAACCCTAATTTGTTTTTATATTTTCTATAACTTGTGTGTGTGTGTATATGTCTATATATAAATCAATTCTAAATAAAACACTAGGAAGTACGCTAGAATAATTCAAGCAACAAAAATAGGAAATGGCATTTTGTATTAATAAGGCTAATATTGTTCTAAAAGTAGTGTTGCTATAACTCCTGATATTACGTCTTTCAAGTCTCTGTTGGGAGTAGGAGATTTTTTTATTATAAATTTTTTTTTGGTGGTGCCGTGCTTTAGTCCCGAGTCATTAATTGATCGTTATTGTAATGTTTTTCCTTTTTTCCTTTTTTTTTTAAATTTATTGTACAGAGTGAAACATCACTGACCATTCTTCTTCTTCTTCTTCTTCTTCTTCTTCTTCTTCTTCTTGAGCACATACAATCATTAACTTTATCATTTATTTTGTTTTTCTGATACGTATTTTTTTGGATTTACTAATTTTTTTTGGGTAATTCTTCTCTCCTTTGATGAAATAAATTAGTGTGGCACACACATAGTGCATATATAATTGTTTAGTTTTAGCTTTGACATTTCTGGCGTTGGTTTAGCCCTAATTTTCTCATGTGCTAAGTGAGGATAGTCAACAGAAAGTAGACATCAATTTAGGACATACTGAAAAATCACACTTATATTTGTAAATATATAGACAGTGGATGTGTCCAAAAATGAGCATCTCACTTAATTTCAATCAATAAAGCAATAATTACTCAATTTCTCCAAGTGTATTCAAACTTATCTGTTGTAATCTGATTTAGGGAGTGTTTGCAAACACTTAAAAAAAACTTTGATGGATATTAATATATGAACTTAGTTACCAAAATTGGATTTGTTTAATGCATTTGTGAGTTTCTATTTTCTTTTGTGGACTAATTGTGGATGTGGCTTAAAATATTTTTGTTATTTTTGTAAACTTTTGAGCTTTATGTGTTTTTGAATGTATGAGTTTAGTAACCAACTATATGAATTTGAAATGTGATGGATATTAATGAAGGGACTTAGGTAGACAATATTTTTTTAACTAATGTGATTATGGCGTGATTTTTTTTCTTTTTCTTTTTTTGTTAATTTGTAACTCTCAAGCTTTTTTTTTTTTTATGTGTTCTTCAATGTGGTGAAATGTATTAATGTGGTACACTCATAGTGCATATATGTGATTTATTTGTATTTTGATCAATGTGTGGTTCTATATTATTTCTCTTTCCGTGGTACATTGGATGGAAATAGTGGTTTTAGCTTGGAAAAATCTTATGGCAGACTATCAATATAAAACAAATACAGACACTTAAAAACACAAACAACCTGGTAGATATAAATATAGAAAATTAGATAGTCCAAAATTAGAATTGTTTACTTTGGTTTGTAATTTTATTTCAGAGTCTAATTGTGGTGGTTGTGGCATGAATGTGTGTTTGTAATTTCCCTATGGACCTGATACTTATGATTTTTTTTTACTGATATTGTCTCTGAGCTTCATTTGTAATAACTTGATTTCTTAAAGTGAACATTTTATATTATCGGTCTACTATTCCATTGCTTGGAAAAGCATTCACAAAAACCAAGTTATAGCATATATTCAAGTTTGCACACTCCCAAGTCCTAGGCATCTATAAGTTTGCAACTGTTATTTGAAAAAAGTGTCAATATCATTTTCTAAAACATGATATGAATTTGAGGTGAAAATAAGTTCTATCATGGCAGATTTAGTTTTTCTTGCCAAGGTTCATTTCTACATGTGAATCCTACCAAGGGAGGTATTATTAATAGTAGAGCTTAGATAGCCCAAATTGCAATTAAGCTGAAAACATACACAAAGCTTAAAAAACTCACACACAAAAAAGCATATTAAATAAAGTTATTAGGAAAGAAAAACATAAAGATAGATAAATGTGGTAGTACAATATTAATGTGTGTACCTGTGTATGTTAATAGCCGGAGTTAGTGAATAAAAAATTAATAGTTTTTATGATATTCGTTTAGAGTTTGTTTTAAGTTTAGAAAGTGATTTAGTATTTCTCAAAGTCTGTATAATTTAGAGTTTTGAGTTAAGAAATGAAACCAAGGAAAAAAAATGGTGTGTCCATGCGTCTATTTTTTTTTCCTATAATATTTTGGTGCAAAAGATCCATGCGTCTATTTTTTTTATTTTGTTTTTTTGTCTGAGCAGCTTCCTATATTTCCATAATTGTCCGTGTGTTCAGTGTTTTCTGCTTCGTTTGAGCAGAAGAATGATACCGGTTTCGTGCTGTTTGGGTGGTGATTGCCAACAAGTTCATGTGTTTACTTCTCGGTCTGAACAGTTGGCCTTTTGTGTGTACAAATATCATTCTTTCTTAATTTTGCCTTTAGTTCTTATAAATTTTTTTTTGTAATATATATATTAATTTTCTATTCAACAAGCATTTGAGTCTTTTGTGGTTATATTTTCGTGTTGATTTTCAAATACGATAGTCTCTCACTCTCTCTCTTTTCTTTTTTTACTTTAATGGCTATCTGATGCGTATTTTAGATGGACATGATCTCTTTTTGCTAGATGATTGTATGCTTCTTTGTTTTTATTAATCGGTGGAGTTTATGTTTGTATGCGTGTTTTTGTTTTGGTGTATATTTTATTGTTTGGTATATATTTACTATGTATTTACATTTGATATATAATATCTTTCGTATTTTTTTCGAAATATTGATTTTTTTAGTGAACTTATTAACTATGAACTTTGGATGTTTTGCAAGAAAAGTATGAGTTAAAATATCTTCACTTAATTGCGTTTTGTCTTTTATCATGTAAAATTGTCTTTGTTCATGCAGCCATTTCTTTGCCATACGAATCGGTAATTATATTCTATTAATGTTTGACCAATTGAATTCCATCCTTGAGTGATTTGGTGAATAATTGGAGTAGAAAATGTTTTATATTGATGAGGATCTTACAAAGAAAAGGCTAACAACTTGAACATGTTTAATATACTAAAATCAAAGAAATTAAATAGACAGAAAAAGGGTCTTTTTCGTGCTTTATTTTGTGATAGCATGTTGCATTTGTCATTGATTGCTAACACTTTGTTAATTTATTGTTAAAAAAAATTCCTTTGCCTAAGTCGTGAAAGACAAATACATTGTTCATCAATTCGCCCAAAATACTGAAAATGTTGTTGCGCCGCTGCGTAGCGCGGTTCATATTCTAGTTTTACATTACAATAAGAAAAGAAAATCAAGGATTTAAGGATTGATTAAAACCTACAATTTCAATTTTAAGTTATTTAAAATCGAAATTGAACAGCCCAAAATCGGTCTAGGGTTCGAATAGCCCGCAACTAGTTACAATCGCAAATTTGATTATATTCGGTTAAAAAAGATTGGAACATATAAACACATTTATCAGGAGCACAGTCGTCAGAAAGCCGAGAACGCAACAAAACCTCCTTCACAGTTAACAGCTTCCGACGCAGGAGCAGCGCGACGACGGCGGAGACTCCGGTGTTAATGTAACGGTAAGTTTGTTTCCCTTTTCTGGTCTTTTTTCCCTAAGCTAATTGTTCAAGTATTTAGAAGAGGCAGCGATTTAAAGTAAATTAGTCTGTGCTTTTATTATTCCAATCGTTGAGATTCTCAGGGATAGGTATCCGTCAAGAATCACATTCTGGTTTTAGTAGTAAATATAATTTCAACCAATAGGATAAACCGATTGCCGCTGACTTTTCAAAGAACATTTCTCTTGCTCACAACCTGTTTGTTAAAATGCCAGTGACAGGAAAAAAAGTTTATCAATGTTCTAGAAGGTTTTTTGTTTTGCTGCCACATTAAGTATACATGGCTTCGGAGATGGAAACAATCGAACAGAGATTGAAGTCTTTCACGGGTCAGCTCCAGACGGAGTGTGCCATTCTCGAGAGACTTGTGTATAAACACAAGAATCAACATCGAAGATGCTCTTATTTTCAGTATATTCTCAAGGTATGCAGCTTTAGATAATGCTTACACATATAGATGACTGCGTGTGCATTTTGGATGGGGATTGTGGGTGTTAAAATTAAATATTGTTTTATCGTTCTTTTGTGGTGGATAGGTGAGAAGGGATTTGAAGCTTCTGAAATCAACAAACTTGGAGGATATATTGGATTCCTCTTTTCTTGTGGTCAATGGTAACCGACCGAAGCAAAAAGTTCAGCTTTTGGAGAGGTATTGAATCATTTTGTTATTAACGTGCTTTTTTCTTTTTTCCCTCCTGCATTATTGTAATTGTTAATTTTGATTTTCTCTCTTTGTCTGCAGTTTGAAGAGGAGAAGATGTGGTGCTGGAAAATATAATTTCTTGGAGAGGCTTTTAGGAGTTACCCGTCTCTTGTCGGAGGTGGCTTTTTTTTTTCCTTCTTACCCTTCAGCTTAAGCTTTGACTTAGTCAAAGCTAATATACTCATCTAATTAACTTTGTTTTTTAATGCTGTTTTGCAGATGATTGAGCCATTGCTCAAGGCGGCTATGTATCCTCATTGTTCTAATTGTTGACAATACGCAAGAATATGTACAATCTTATCCTTCTGAACCTGTTGATGTGGATACACGGTATTTAATCCAATATATGCATCAAAAATTTCTCTTAACGACGCAAAGGGAGATATCGACTCTGCTTGCTCGGTCATTTTTCATGAAATTTTCACTGACGACACTGGTCGTGCTTGCACGCATCCGAGTACTTGTTCAGCAAGTAAGCAAAATCTTTTTTCCTTTTGGCTATCTTATTGTGGTTTTCAATTGTTTGTAATTCCCTAATTTGCAGATGCTTGTCGATGCTGTTCTTCTTTACAATACTGTTTCTTCCGTTTCTCAAAAGGAACAGACTGTAAAATTAAATCAAGAAGGATTTGAGGTTAGTTCCCCTCCAATTTATGGACATGAGTAGAATATAGCAGCTCCATGTTTCTATTTTTGCTCCTTTATTTTTTTACTTTCTTATTTTGCAGTTTGCTTGTGGTAGTCATTTTCTGTTTACTTGATAAGCAGGTCTTTAGAGAATATTATCCGACAAAGGAGGAGGATTCGATCATGCTAAAATGCGTTTGGCAGACTGATAAATATGTGTTGGTTGAAAGGGAACATAAAAATGAAGCCAATAGTCAAGAGAATGATGTATCGAGAGATGTCACGCTGAGCTCATCGAAAGTACTGTATGAAAACATTGAGGTTATACTCGGAGGTAAAAGTCTAATCTGAAATGATTATTGTATCTCGAATTTATTTTTTCTGGTTTGAATTGTCCCAAAACTTATTTTCACTTTTAGATCCACACTTGTGACACTAAATTTTAAAATAAAGAATAACTCAAAAAAAAAAAAAAAAAAAAAAAACCCTAAAGAAACTAAACTAAAAAAATTATCCTAAAACCTAAAAAAAATAGAAAAAATTTGGGCCCTGCCTAATGGAATTTACTCCGTTAGGCGGGTGTACGCAAGCTTTCGTCCCTTCTTAGTTTTAAGGTTAATAATTTTAAAAAAATGTCCAGTTACCTATCAAGATACACACTCCCTTAACATTTTGTTTCTCCTTTACAAGTTGCATCCTTATGTCGGGGTACATTTTTTTTTTTAAATTGGTAATAACATGCGGGGATACATGTTAATTGTAATGTAAATACAAATGTCAAAGGGGTGTATGCAACACTTTAAGGGGTTATTTGTAAAGTTTTTGTAATTAGACTAAACCTGACGGGTAGTTTTTGTGATTATCCCTTGTTTTATTTGTGTAGTTGATGAATCTGGTACCGCGGTTATTGAGCATTGTCCAACCGATCCAATTAATGCCAGAGAAAATGACGATAATTCTGAGACGAATAAAGATGAAAAACTCGTTCAATACCACCTCTGACACAGCTACACCTTCAACTACGAATATAGTCTCATCAGAAGATGTGTTTGACCAACACGGACGATAAAAAGCCTATTGAAGATGGTCCCGTCCAAATCCTCGCCAGTGAAACGTAAAATCGAAACAAAGAAAAAGGTTGCATTTGTATCTATTAAACCACCAGCTCCATCAACTACGAACGTATCGAGGTCGTTCGATTTAAAAGGCACGGAGAAGAATGGGGCGGATAAAGAAGATGGCCCGTTTTTCGATCTCCTTACGGGTGATAATAAGAAGAGTCGGCTTCTGTAGGTAGTAAAAGTCAAGTGTTCTTTAATTGTTTTCATGTTGGTTTTTCTTAAACGTGTGAATATAATTATATTTTGATATTGATATTATACCAAATGCTCACGAACATCCAATGCATGAATGAAACAATACAGCATAATTCAAAGGAACATGTAACGAGGGCAGAGAGCAACACTAAATAACACACATGCATCATCATCATCAAGAGCTCACAAGTCATAACTAATGTTTTCAGTACAACACATTATTATATCTTACATCACGCGATCTCTCAAGTTTGTAACGCGAAAGCGTTTCTTCATCACACCATGCGCAGTACATTTATGTGTCCGCCAGAGTTGGCCGCAACGAGCATCTGGGATTTTGTTCTCCAACACACACTCGATACGAAATGCTCAACACCATTGGCAGCATCATCTCCTTGCATTGTGTCGAAGCACTCTAGTTTGTGGGTCACAATTGGCATTGGTAAAGATTTGTAATATGTATAAACCTGGAAAAAGAAAATTAAAATTTAAGATTGTAAATTTTATTGAACCTCAAAGAATATTTTAGACCTGGCCCGGACACTCCACATACCGGGCCAGACCCGGGCCCGGTAACTGTCTGAATCACGCCACGTCAGCAAAAAAAACCGATCAGTCTATTTTTTGAACTTTTTGATGAATTGGCCAACTTAGCGGACGTGATCGATGCTGGTCAATATCACGTAAAGTACCATTTCTGAAATGTAGCTATTATAATGAACCAAAAATGAATTTTCTCCAATATTGTTATTACCTCATTAGTTTCAGAACCAGTTGCTATATATCCATCCACACACTGCCATCCCAACAAAGTTCTACAAAAAAGAAAAAAAAAGAAAAAAAAAAAAGAAGGTTAGATAAACATAGTTAGAAAAAACTGATGATCTAAACGCTAACTAAACTAACCCTCTCGTTTGTATGTCCGCTAAACGTCAAATCGCAAGCATTCGTGGACAGCCCTTGTAAGTTGGTTTTGTTGAGGTCCCACAGCTTCAACGTGTTGTCTAGAGATGCCGACACAACGGTTTCCGAATCCAGAAACCTCACGTAGCTAACAGTATGCCCGTGGCCAGCTAACGTGCACCACGGGATTCTCGTGTGTCGGAGATCGTATAGGTAGATGTTGTGATCGACCGATCCAAATGCTAGCAGATTAGACGAGTAGGCAGAGAATTGAACGCAGCAAACGGTGGCTCGGTTCCAGATTACGCCCACCGAGTTTTTCTGCACAATCAAATCGTAACATTTAGATTTCTTCAACGGGTTGTGCCGGCCCGGAATCTCGTCGGTCCACTAACTTTGTAGCATGTGTAAAAGAACAGCTTGAAATGTTCCGGGCCGGGCTTCGATAAATAATTATGATTTTTTTTAAGCAGTGTTTTAATCAAGTGCTCAAGATACATTATTAATAAATACCTCATTGGCGCTCCATAGTCTAACTGAACAATCATCACCGCCGCTAGCAAACTTCATTGGATCGACCCGAGAAAAATCGACGGACCAAACTCTATTCTGGTGTTCCTTGTGCCGGGTAAATCTCTGTCCACTGTTCACATCCCACATCTGTAACGATCCACACATTAAGCAATGAGGAAATATATATATATATAAATAAAATGGGTTAATTATAAAAACTACCCTCAGCGTTTAGCCTAATTACGACAAAACCCCAGTTATCTTCCAAAATTACGAATAGTACATATGTCCAGTTACCTTTCAAAAATCGTGCAGGGCCGGCCGGAGATTGCCAGCTCTAGTATTATATAAAAATCTTAAGAGGCGTTTGCAATTTTCAAAAGATAACTGGAGTTTCTTGTAATTAGCCAAGACCCCGGGGTGTTTTTCATAATAATCCCTAAATTAATGTAAATAGAGATTATGTTTATATACACCTGCACTAAACCATCAAAGTCACTAGACACCAAATGGCTCCGGATGTACGAATTCCAGCTGATACAGCTAATCTTGGATTCGTTCGACATCTCGAGCGACGGATACTGAATGTCCACGTCACCATCCAAAAACGAGCCGATCTCGAAAACCTTGATCTGCTTCTCCACCCCAGCAGACGCAATGTAATCCTCATCCCGATCGAAGCACAACGAGCAAATCACCTTGTTCGAGTTGAGCATCTCGCCGTTTTTCAACAACCCGCACAGCTCGAACTTGCTAACGCGAGCCAGCTTACAAATACCGTCGAAGAGCATCTCGAGACGAGTGGCGGGCTTTGTCGGGTCGGACTGGTCCGGAGCCCATGGGACGCGCTCCCGATTTTCCGAGCACGTCCGTGTCCGTTCGACCCGCTTTGTCCGTACCGTACATTGCATGCTCGCCCTCATAGAGAAATAAGCGCTTTCGAGCTGGTTCATGTGGTCCAACAACTTGTTCTTAAGGACGTTCGGGTTTTTCGTATCCGAAGATTTTATAAGGGCATAGGCTTTCTTAACAAGCTCGATATCGGAATCCAATATTTCAACATTTTCCCGTATTTTGAGGACCTCGTTCTGCTTAACTTTCTCCAACGAGTTGAGAAAATCGAGCAAGAGATCCGTTTCGGCGGCTTCACCTCCACCACATCATCATCATTGTCAGCAGCAGCAGCAGCAGCATCAACATCATTATCCGTGCCGTCAGACGAGTCTTCATAGGTGCTCGAATCTGTACTCTTGATATCATATAGCAACTCGTGCTTCAAGATTTTCCTTTTTTTTTTAAAAATAACAAAATTGATAAATAAATGTACCAAGTAGCAAACTGAGGTTAACATCAGCAAGGTTAAAGTGTTGTACAATTGAAACAAACGTTAAAGGTGGTACTTGCAATTTTGAAATATAAACTTTTTTTTTAATTAATTGTAATTAGACAAAAAAAAAAAAAACAAAAAAAAAAACCCTCGAGTTAATAAACAAAATAAAATGTAGAATTCATCCCATTAACTATAATGAAT
The DNA here is from genome assembly GCA_014905375.1 of Phtheirospermum japonicum. Taxonomy (NCBI): domain Eukaryota; kingdom Viridiplantae; phylum Streptophyta; class Magnoliopsida; order Lamiales; family Orobanchaceae; genus Phtheirospermum; species Phtheirospermum japonicum. Next base: position 1,135,233 of record BMAC01000375.1, read on the forward strand.
TGCAAAAAAATGGTGGCGACGACGAAAATTTAATTGGTGAACTGATTTGTGATTTGCCACCCACTGTACTTAGTTAACCATTTTACTCAACAAATAATAATAAACCGAAAATTAAATGCAGATACACAATGGGAGAAAAAAGGCTCTCTTATTATTTATTTATTATTATTATTTTTTTAAATATAAGTGAACCTCGTTTGTAGGACGAGAAGAAGGTTCCAGATGCAGCAGCCAAAGACAAACTTCAGCTTCTTTGTCACTGTCATTAAGAAAACTCAGAGGTAGGATCCACTGGTGCAACTCCACCATTGCTACATTACGTTCCTCTATCCGTTCAAAATGGTTCATAAACTTGTTAATCATTAAAACGAAAAATGATTAGTGACTAACAAAAATGTGTTAACATAATATGAAGCATACAATATGTTTTTTTTTTTCTTTGCCTCACCTCAAATAGCAAAATTCCGAGACAGTACACATTAAAGGAGGCCAAATCACTATAATCAAACCCCACCGGAAACGCATACCACTCCTTCTCCTTCTCCCTCTCCGCGACGTTTTTCTTCGCATCAATTACCATTCTACCCTCTCCACCACACTAACGAATGATCATTATGCAACAACCGGCCCACGTTCGTTCCGGTCCGCCGTTAACTTGAACGACGACGGCATTAAATCCAACAACCCGACCCCACGACGGTGCGCGTGGTCGACGAGCTTCACTACCTGCCTGAACAAATCAATCCGGTCGGCCTTGCTCGTCGACGGGCCCTCCGATTCCAACCACTCTCTCAGGTCAACTCTCTCTCCCGGGTCTTTTTGATCCGCCAAATCCATGTGTTCGGTTGTCACGGGCGGGTTGAAGTTGTTTCCAAACGAGGCGATAATATTATAATCATAATTATGGTTATAATCCGCCATTATGCTCATGTATATGTGGGTGTTGAACAATTGTTGGATGGTTGGATCATTACCCGTCCAGTTTAACAACAATTGGTCGTCAAAATTAGAGCGGGTTGAGCTTTCGGGCCGGTCGATACTGGCCGAAGCATGCGGAGGTGTTGATGATGTACGATTTTCGGGTCGGGTCGGATTCGTTGGATTATTATTAGGAGCATTATTCATAGTCTCGTCTGCAGCAAATTTGTCCGATGAGTGATCCATAGCGAATCGGGTTTGAGAGGGAACTATGAATTTTCAAGTGTGATTTATAAGCCTTTGTCTCTCCTCCTGAATAATCATAAAATTCACTCTATTAATTATAGAGAGTAATACAAAAATTAAAAAAGCGCTTGTCAACTTTTGGCTAAGAACATATATGAAAAATAAAAAATTAATTCAATAACCTAACAACACAAAACAACTTAATTAAGCAAAAAAGAATATATATATACATATATACACACATATATATTAATTGAAGATCCGAATCTTTTTAGATAAATAAAACACATAATAATAATTTGGAACGCAAGCTGCAATAAAAAAGGATAGACAATACTCACCTGAAGTTGATATTTCTCAATAAAAAAAGTCAAAATTTACGATTCAATTCGCAGAGCCATTTCTGATTTTTTTCTGAGCGCCACAAAGATCAAACAAACCCAATAAAAGATGGAAACACATATTTTTAGTTCCAACAATTGTTGCGATAAGATTGAGTGATATACTTTTGTATTTATCAAGAAAATATACACGACATATGATATATTTTTTTTCGTAAATATTTAGTATACTTCACCTGTAAGCAGACAGGTAAAACATGAAAAATGAAGGTGGCTTTTCCACTTCATAGGAGGTGGCATCGCCACCGTTGCCCTCAATTACAATATCTTTTTAAAAAATTGATAGGTGGCATCACCCCTCAATTACAAATATGTTTTTTAAAAACTTATATTGTGCTGTTAATATTGAAAAATAATAAACCGTCATGTTTTGTAACGAGTTTCACACTAGACCATTACAATTTTTTTTATATATTTATAATACCACAAATTAAATATCACAAAATTTTATTACACTATGACAATCATAAAAATGTGTAATGTTCTAAAATTGGGTGAGTAAATATGAAATTACGAACTTTAAGAAAGCAACATCAATTCTACGACTGATTGGGTGAAGATAAGCAAAATAATAACAATAATGACAATAATGAAATAATTAAAGGATAAATTAGTACTCTTCTTTATTACTTTGGATTAAGTGAGTTGAAATTTCACTTTGGTAAAATATTTACCCATAATATCAATGGGTTTGTTTGACTATTAAAGTTGACACTTTTAAATCCTAACAATGTATTAAATTCATAAGATTGGCATTTGAGAATTCCAAAACCCAAAAAAGGAAGAAAAACATATCGAAAGGAGATCAATGTGTGAAAACAAATAGGATTTGAAAATTGCATCACAAAATGTAAACCAAGAAATTTCAAATTTTGTACGTCAACACCAAAGAAATAAAATACCTTATAGAGTATTGTTAAAAATTATCGTGGGAGATCAAAGTCTATAGAAAACTCTAATAAGGTAAATATTTTGATGAATAACTTTAATAGATGAAGGGCAGCAGTTTGATTAATCTCATTCTATGCAAACGTCTTAATATAAATAAGAGTGAGAAAATTTTCTCTCGGCGGTGACACCTGTTACGTAAGAGTAAGAAAATTTTCATTTGGCTTCATTTGGCGGTGGTTGATTAGTAGGCACCTGCGTAGACACCTGTTACGACAGGGTTTTGCCTCCACGCCACGTATAAGAAAAAAAAAAAATAGATAGAGTGAGGTTATAGAAATACTCATATTTCTCGATAAAAAAGAGGTCAAATTTCTAACTCCATCCACAATACCGATAAAAATGAAGGTGTCTTTTCCGTTATATCGTCATTCCCTCAATTACAATATTAGTCTTTAAAATTATAGAATTTTCCAAAATTATATTGTTCTATTAATATTGAAATACATCTTTATTCTTTACATCTCTATGAATAAATTAATCATTTTAGGTCTGAAATCCGTATATATTGTTCTTATTAATATTGAAACATAAAAGTATTACCTTTTATTTTATTTCTCAAGTCAACAACTTCAGTATTAAAGTTTTACTTTTTTTTTTCAAGTCAACACAAAATCTTGTTATACTAAAAGTGTGTTAAAAGTATAAAAATTAGACGAATAAATAAGAAATTGTGCGTTTTATGAAATTTGAAAAAAAAAATAGCGCTTATCTAAATAAGCACCACCCGGTCGCAGTATTAGTGACGCTTATTCAGCAAACCAACACTCATTTGCAGTTTATTGTTGGTGCTTCCTTAGTAAACCGCCACTCGTTTATTAGAATCGCTTTTAAATGCAACCGTCTCTTTTCTATCATTGGTGTCGGTTGGTAATCAATAAGCGCCATTGGGACGAATTTTTTTATTTTTATAAGTAGAAGTTCATTGCTAATAAGTGCCCATCTCTGCACATTTTGCAGCGGTTCCTCGTTGAAGCATCACTTATAAAACGACTCTAACGTGCGTTGCACGGCCATTCCTTACTTGTGTGTGAGCGCACGAGCGCTAGTTTAACTCATTAATAAAATAATAAAAAAAGTTTAGTCCAAACCTAAATTATATCTCACAGTTCATCTTGTTGCTTATATTATTCTTTATAAATTATACTTGTTCTTTTCGAGTTTTCATATTTTGATATCGTTTTAAACACTCAAATGTGAATTTTTCTCTAAACGAGCATTTTTCTGAAAAGTAGTAACTACGAAGCGAAATCGATAGATCACGACTTATGGTTAAAGATCCGACTCATTGAGATCATGACCTGCAGTTAGACATTTGACTCACTGAATAATATAAGCAACAAGATGAACTGTGGAGATAAATTTAGGTTTGGACTAAACTTTTTTTATTATTTTATTAATGAGTTAAACTAGCGC
>BMAC01000376.1:10191-42581 GCA_014905375.1 Phtheirospermum japonicum
ATAATTATGTTTTATTTTATGGCGTTTCGGTATGCAGTGGCCGAACAGAGTATAATCCTGACCTCCTCAAGTACTCTTGCCAGATTGAATGCAGGTGAATTTTCTAATTATAAGGAATGTTCTTAAATAGTCTAAAACTCAAAATTCTCCCAGTCCATTTTAACATTTTCTGATATTTTTGTCGTAATTGTCTCATTTTCTCGGTATTTCTTTGAAAGCACAAGTTTTGGTTATATGGTATATCATGGTCGTGCAAATACGGGGGTAGTGTGGCGTTCATATTTACACTAAAAACCCCTGAACTATGAGATATTTTGTACTTTGCTCCCAAAACCTTTTTTTTCCACCTTAACCCCCGGACTGCGTTTTAGTTGGCAAAGTGCAAAAACCTCATAGTTCAGGGGGTTCGGTGTATTATACTCTTATTTTCTTTTATTCGTTCAGGTTGAGAGCAGTATCACCAGCTAAAGTGTTGGGTCCATCTCCATTTGCATTGGCATCGAATATGGATGGTGAAATAACTTCCGAATATAGAAGTTCCGACAACGGCGATAGGGATTCTGAAGACATTAAAAGAAACCTCAGTATATCTGTGATGTTGTCAAAGCCAATTCTAGCCTTGGAGTTCAATTGTCTAAAAATGACGGTTGATGCCCCCACAGTGGTCTCTCAATCGAAACAGGTCTGATTCTAACGGCTAATGTGTGGCTATATTTCTCGTGGCTTTGTTCGAAAATTCTTCGACATTTGCAGATATTTTTTATTTCGAGAATTTCAGTTTCCATAAATTGGTGTGGTATTTTACTATTTTTATGATGATTGTTGGTTTGATCTTTCGTTCCATCTCTCAATTTCTATTTTTTTTGAACATAATAGTGCGAAAATTTATTTGTTAAATTAAGAATTAAATACCAAAATTAAAATTTACATACAGGGTAAAAATATCAAACGACAATATTATTATTATAATAAGCACTAATTCCACCACTTACAGATGAAAACAAAAAATATGATGAAAACACATAAATTATAAATATAATCACATGCTTGCATGCTCACGTAGCAAGCTTTAAATTTCTGAGTTAATTCAAGCTACGACAATTTTTCCTAATTTCTCCATGAGAGCCAACAAGAGGACTAATGTTCCCCATTTTGACCATAGAATTTGCAAAATGGTGGAAAAAAAGAGCCTCATTTTCTGCATAGCTTCTAACCAGCTCCCTCGTTTTCCCTACATTTCCGGTCAGCAAAACCTCGTCGGAACTGAGAAGGCCCTTGCCCCATAGTAACAGCTTGAAGTACTTGTTGTCGAATTTTACCGGGGTCGAAAAATCAAGGGGTGAAATGTTATTGTCACCACCTGCTTTAGGGCATATAGCTTTTAGACCGTTGTAGTAATTTTTTTCAAGGGTAATATCTGGTTGATTGTCCCCATTTTGGTTGTACAGCCTTTGTCTGAATGTCACACATCTTGCCATTCCTATGGTATGTCCTCCTGCAAAATTATACCAATATTTTTAATGGATATAACTACTCAAGAAATTGTATATGAAGATAAAATTATAAAAATCACCCTCAATTTAGTCTAATTATTACAAAAGGAAGATTAAACTTTACCAGAAAGAGCCACAAGATCTTGTTGATCAAGGCCTTGGCGCTTGAACTTGTTGATAAGTGTTTGGATGGTGGAATTTGGAGCTGGAATGTCAGTGTTTGATTTGCTCAGACTTGCTGTTTTTGAGTCCCTTCTCCCCAGTGGCACTTCCCAATGGGGTCCACCACTCTGTATCACATATATAATTTGTATTTACTTTACTTGGCCATATATTAACTTTAATTAAATATTAATTGTTCATTCTTATTAACTAAATAATAGTGGGAATTAAAAAAAAAAGGTTAATTAGAAAGAAAGAGCTTACGAGTACAATAGAATCCCTGGCAGCAAGAGCAAGAATGTCAGCACATGAAACAGTGTGAGGGCAAACTTGTTCCAATTTGGCTTTGATTTCATCAATCACTTCAAAGCCCCTTAGTGAGTTTTTGTTTGGTCCTGAATTTTTCTCGCTCACTATATTCTTGCTATCGTCTAGCAATACTGATGCATCACACCCCTACACCATGTATCATATAGAAGAAAGCCCAATAACTTATAGCAAATGTTATTAAAATAATAATAATAATAATAATAATAATAATATCAGTCCTAAATCTTGTTTAGTCTAATTAAAAATAATGGGTTAAATACAAAGTTATCCGTGATTTTTAGTCTAATTAAAAAAAAGATGTGTTCAAAATTACAAATGAGCTTCAACATTTATTTCTATTTTATAAAGTTCACCAACTGGGATACATTTATATTTTATACAGCAACAAAATTCAAAGAGTTGTTTGTAATGTCTCAAATTCAAAGGGTGTATTTGCAATTTTTAATATTAAAATCCTAGTGATCAATAATACCTGGACAAAGCAATCATGAAAATGGAGCCTAAGCAAAGAGGCCGCCATTCTTGGATCATTAGCAATGGCATTTTCCAGTACAGACATTATAATCTCATTAGCCTGAGGGCATGAATACTGGTAAAATTCAGGGGCAAGGCCCGAATAGCCACCGCCAGCCCGACCCGAACCCGGAAAAGCTTCCGAAAGAGAGCAACATAGGAATCCCAATGCCATGAGGCTGCAAATGAGCTTAAGAGAAGCCATTTTTAATTTTTTTTTTTTAAATTTAGAATCTAAAAGACTAATAATTAATTTATATAATGTTTTTCGATAATTCCTTGATGAAATTTCTATGCAGCATTGATGGAATTTATATTGATGAGCTCAATTGGGGTAGTATCAACTGCTCTATTATGTATGTACCAAATCCTCAAGTGATCTTACCAAAAACAATATATCCCACTTTTTGGTATATTTGATTGTGTGACCTTGTCAACTTGATGACATATAGTTTGAAATTATGGGACGAATATTTCTGGTTTTAGTTTCACCAGCTCCAAAGAAGAATATGCCAGCCACGTTGCTGTTTCACTGAAATTGTAGGTGTTTGAAATAATTTTGGAATATTGATTCTATAGTTAAAGCATTTGCCAATTTAGGCAAGTGATTTGAGATCGATTCAAATAAGTCATGTGGGAATGAGCTATTTTAAGTTCAATGATAAAGTAATTAAAGGAATAATCTCAAGTTACGATGAATATGGAAATTCTTTAATACTAAATTTAATTAGGATTATTTTGTAGTATTCCTAATTAGCTCCGAAGTCCCATATCAAATACAAATACAAATGTAACCAAATTCCCGCCATGAAATGTCAAAAAGTACGATATAAAAAAATTCTAATATAATAATACACAAAACATATATTTAGAAAAATATAAAATTTAAATTATCATCACATTTCGAGTTTTTTCCAGACTAAAACTCAGCGAGCTTGAAATCAGGCTCTTTACACTTAATGAGGTAAATATGAATACACTAAATCCCAACTCAGTTCGACTCATTTGTAGCACTAATACTAGAATTGGATAAAAAATATCTTGCCCCAAACATGTCACGTTATTACACTTTCCCCCCGCTAATATTTCTTCTTTTACCTAACCAGCCCAATTATGCGAGACATGCTTTGACCCCTTGTACCACATATCAACACATGCTAAAAGTTGTTGCACTTTTCCATCTAAATTTCTTACATTTTAATCCTCAATTGATACTCAATGGACGAAAAATTAAAACTACGTCCACATTATATGTAAGTGGTGTCTCTCAAATAAGAAATAGTTAAATCAAAATATTTATTTATAAACTCTCTGGAAATTTAAGACTTTAAATATTGGTGCTTTTCCAATTATAGCCCTTGAATTGATGAATCAATATTCATGTAGAGGTCACAAGACCTGGTGTGAAAACTTGGGAGATGACACCTTCATTCATTTAGCTAGATCATAACATAATTTCTCAAAATATTTTGAGCAATAACACCAACAAAAACAAGTAATAATTAAAAAAATACATAATTTGTGCTCAAAATAGTGTTTTGTTTTTGTTTTGGTTGATGAGCATCAAAATATTCAAATCAAGTCCTCAGCAGAATCCCCGACTCCTTCCCTGGTCGAACTGCTCGTCACCAATTGATCCGACTCAGTCGATGACTCAGCAAATTCCTCTTTGTACATCTCCTCGATCATCGGCTTCCACAGTCGAACTCGTGCATTTATAAACCAATTTGAAACCTGAAAAATACCAAAATTAGAAATATAACCTTAATGTAAGCAAATATATATGTGCTTAAATAAAATTACCTGGTTCTTAGATAAGCCTGTCTGGGATGATAGCATGAGCTTTTCAGAGTCATTAGGATAACTAAAAAAAGAATCACACACAATTAGTAATAAATACAAATTATAAAAACTTAAAAAAAAATTAAGGAATAAAAAAAAAATCCATACGGGTGCAAAAAATGTTCGAAAAGCCAAGCGCGAAGAATGGTGACGGACGTCTCGGGTAATCCTCGAATCGGGCGCCAAGCTTGTCGCGAATTGTGCATGATTCCAATCTGCTGAAGCGAAATTCGATTTTGTCGACCATCTTGGTCGAAAAGGCTGAGCTGAGACAATCTCGAGCTGATTTTTGGCATGTCCCTTTCGATCTTTTGTTTCGTCGCGCGTATTTGCGACACGATCGCGTTTCGCAATGTGCAAAAGTGTTTGGACATGGCTTGTAGTGCTAGTGCGGTGTAACAATTTCCTGATCCTAAACCCGATATCATTTCGAACGACGAAACCACTTCATCCATGTGATGATAATATTCCTCGTATCGTCTCTCCAACTATTACAAATATTATACAAAAACATTAATTAATTTCAAAAAAAAAAAAACTAGTCTAAAATTCTACTTCACAGTTGATTTTATTTAATAAATAAAAAAATAACGAGTTAACAGTTTTTTCAAAAAAAAAAAAAGTAAAATTTGAAATATATACTTTTACAACGTGTCAAAGGAAAAAAAAAATTGATGAAATTGAGTTGAAATGAAAAATTGACCTCCTCCAGCATTGCAAGAAGCTTGAGAAGGCACATATACAGCTCGCTATCCGTAAACTCTGCTTTGAGATCGGACGAAAGCCCGTAAGAGCCTTTTTTGCCGGCCCGTGATAACTTCTCGACGTATTTCTGATTGCTAGCATCAATGTCACTGCCTCCAACACTGACCATTTCCTGAAGAAGTGATTGGGCTGGTTTCAAATATCTCGAGCTCCCGATCACCAGCGGTTCGTTTCCGTACGAGGTGGAGCAAGATTGATGATGATGATTATTGTTGAAAGGAGCAAAAGAATAATCGAGCCCGGGATTAAGGTATCCCGCGGGATTGAATAGCCTTGATTGACCGCACGGGACAGAGCCGAGGGACAGGGAGAGCCTCTGTGGTGGGTTTGATGCGACGTCGTTTGACGTTCCCAGAAGGTCCATCAGACGCCTCTCGTGGCTGTCTTCTTGGAGTGTCAGCGGGAGCGAATGTGGGTAAGGGGTATTATTGGAAATTGAGTCTGATTGGTAAGGATCGAATTGGTGGTTTGGGAATTGGGTTTGATTGGAGATTATGAATTGGTGCATGATGCTTGAGTTTGATTGTGAATCTTCTGAAACCATGGTGGGATTATAAATTGCTTGTTTTTTTTTTGTTTTTTTTTAAATTTATTTTGAGGATTTAAAAATTGAATCTTGATTGCAAAAAACTTGTTTGTGACATTGTGAAGAAAAGAAAAAAAAAAGATAGTTTGAATAAGGTTTGAAAGGAAATGAATAGGGGGGATTTGTAGGATTTTTAGAGGGAGCTAAAAGTGGTAAGTTCGAATTTCTGAACAAACATGATTCGAGGTCCAGAGAAAAAAATAATAATAAAATAAAATGATTTAATGGAGACAATGTAAATGAGGTGAACAATCAAGATTCCTTTTCCACACTGAATGGGAATGACTTGTAACTATAGCAAATAAGTGCAAGTACAAAATAATGACAGATTGTTTTTTCCATTTCATCTTTTCTCATAAATCAAATGCATTCTTCAGTAAAAAATAAATTAATAAATAAATAAATTATATAAGTTATTTGTCAATATTTAATTACTATAACCACTTCGTCTAAAAAAAATTAAGCTTTTATATTGATATTTAATTATTGTAGTAATTATAAGATTTTGTTTGAACTAAATTTAGGTGCTGAAAATAAAGAAAATATTAAAAGAGGTAGCAGAAGTAGCTCAGCAATAGACCAGTATTTACAAGTGTTAGGACAAACATACCTTCTTAAACGTGATAGTTGTTCATTCAGAAAAGAAAGCAAAGATTCTCTATTTTTGCTGTCTTTTTTTTTTTTTAATAAATTAAAATAATTCTGAAGTCTAGGGTACCCTATTTTGTCAGCAAAGATGAATGCTATTAATAAAAAAGGACCTCTGAAAACCTTCTGTACAAAGAAGCAATAGCTACTATTAACCAAGTGAAAATGCTGAAAATGACTCAGAAAAAAAGAAAAAAATGGTCCCCTACACTCTTCTTCTTTTCTTGCTCTGACTACAAAACAACAAGGTAAAAGTATCAAAAAACTTTCAGCTTTAATATGCCTGCTGTCACATTTCTTTGGGACACTCAAAAAGCACTTTCAGACCTAAATTTCTCTTTCTTACTATTCAGAGAGATGAAAAAAATAAAGAGCCAATGTGGTAAATTTTGTTTCTGGTGAAATGGGATTTTATTTTCTCTAAAATCTAAAAAAGTAGGCTGTCTTTTGCACACTCCAGTTTTTTGTTTTTTTTTTTAAATTTATAAAACACACTCTGATTTGTGAGTCCTGTAAACAAATGGAATATCTAATAGTGGCTTTTTTTATTTGATTTGATTTGATTTTTATCTGAGCTGTTTTTGTTATCATCCATGCAGATGTTGAAAGGACACTGCGTTGCATTCAAGATTGATCTAAAAATCACAGGAAAAAAACAGACAAAGTAGATATATAGGTGTTTTGTTTCATAGCTTATGAATTAGTAGCATTATTTAATGATTTGTGGGCTGGTTTTGTTTAGCTTCTGTTCTGTATATATACAGTCTGTAGATAATGAATTAAAGATTCCCATTTTTGTACATTTGACCCAATCCTAATTAGATATGATAAATCATGTAATTGTGCATGTCTTGTTTAAAAATAGTGTTGACTAGATAATCTGAAAGAAAAAAAATAAAACTAAGTTTGAACGTACGATATTACACGTTAAATCACGATTTTACGCATAATAGTAACACATTATATTTTTTTCGTATTCGTGTCGAGAATTGTCAACCCTAATCCAGTTCGTCTGATGACTCTAATTTTTGTAGGTTTGCTGGACAATTAAACCTAAGGCCCACACAGTGGTTAAAGTGTTCTGTACAATCTGAAATTCTGAATGGCCTTGAGAGCTTCAAAAAGAAAGTTATGTTTCTTGGCTCATTTATCACAATTTCTATCAAAAGGTTCAATTTTTGTCACAATGTTCCGACATAATTGTACTATAGATGAAAGTTGAAACCATTTTTAAAATACAAATCTTGCAAGTGAAAAAATCTTATGTTCAGTTCAATCCTTTAATTTATTATTGAACCAATTAATATGCACATAAATGTTTGGCACTCACACATACAATTTCTCGAAATTTCGTTGCATGCCCGAAATGATGTCGTCGTTATTTACCTTGCATTCATCTAGGGTATCGAAACACTAAAAGGAAAATGAGATGAAAGAATAATATGGCAACACAAACGAAAATTTACACAATATTTGCACTTTATTACAACGAAGTCCTCTCCTACGTTCCTTGTATTCGTATCTGTTGTGTAACCTAAATATACAAGAATATATGTATAAACTTCACTTGACAAACAAGCGTTTCATGAAACTTTACAACGTGCTATACAAAACGGACTATCGACACACACCCTACGCTTAATACAAACATTTTCAATTATTTCTACACAAAATTATTAGCAAACATGCCAATTATTCGTAGCATATATATTTTTTAAATATAAAAATATCTCACGCGACGAAATCGGACAGCAGATGAGCGTTAGCGAATCTATTCTGATCGTTCACCGGGCCCACGTAATAATACTCGTTTTCAGTTATCGGCTTAGAATCTTTTTCGCTTATTCGTTCCAATCCAAGAGCAAGTGTGACTTGTGATGCTTTATTATCACAAAAATTGCTATTGCCACTCACATGAACAAAATCATGTTTCGTTTGCATGTGATCAGTTAAGCCGAAATTAACCTCGTTGCCCTGAAAAAAATCGTTCGCGTACGTCAATCCTCTGCATGCATCTATCTCCGCGTTGGAAATTAAATCGGGCCTCGACTCGATGGACTGGAGCCCGTGATTGTCAGCTGGGCCCGTGAAAGCGGAAGTTTCTTGAGTTGTCGTTGCGTGCTCGGGTGAGGATTTGAGTTCGGTTTCTGCATCGCCAAATTCCTCCTTGTACATCTCCTCAATCATGGGCTTCCAAAGACGTACACGTGCATTAATAAACCAATTCGCCACCTGGATTAATCAGGAATATTATTTATTATGGCACAAGTTTAAGATTTAACTCAAATAACTAGAAATTTGTATGACAATCAATTTATTTATAATATATCATTCCATAAGGGATGATGCAAATTCTTAGAACTGTCAGTTTTTTTGGGCTGGTCTGGTGTTTGGACGGGCTGGGGCTACTTAGGCCCGAGAAGTCTGGGCAGTTATGGCCCGGTGCTGTACTGTTTTTCATGCTATGGGCTGGGCAAGGCTAGGCTATGAGAATAGAAGCCCAAAATCTATCCGAACCGGCCCGGCCGCTGTATTTACACCTTCACATTATACTACCTACCTTTGAAGTTTCACCTAAATTATACAATATATATTTGATAATTTGGATTCAGAAAAAAAAAAGGCTGATTGGAATTTTTAAACACAATCATTTTAGGCACATAAATATATTTACCTGGCTCCTGGTTAATCCGGTCTCCCTTGCAAGAACAATTTTCTCTGAGTCCTTTGGATAACTGGTTAATTCATCAAAATTACTAGTTACAAACAATTCACAATACGTTGCCCACCCAAAATTTATTTTAAAAAAAAAAACATACGGGTGAAGAAAATGCTCGAAAAGCCATGCGCGAAGCACTGAGACGGCATTTTCGGGCAAGCCTCTTTGTGGCCTCCAAGGTTGTCTCATTACGCCAAACTGCTGAATCGACTTTTGTTGCCGGAGCTGCTGGTCCACATAACGCAGACGAGACAACACACCGTGCGAATTAACGTCCTGCTCGCCTAAGCTCTTCTGCGTTGAAAGAATGTGTTTCTTGATCGCGTCCCGCAAACTGCGAAACTGGCGGGAAATTGTTCGGAGGGCGAGCGATGTGTACGGTAGCGAGGCGCCGGGGCCCGCCACGGTGTCGAGCGATGATACCAATGCTTGCATTTGATTCCAGTATTGCTTGTATCGTCTATCCACCTTTCAACAATGGAAATCGAAACCAAGAAGCACTTAATTTATTTTTTCCATTTTGGAAAAAGCGAAAGATTAAATTTTTAGCCAATATCATAGACTAAGAGTCAAGTTTAAATAAAATTTTTAATTAATTAAAAAATGGCAGAGGTACAAATACATATAGACAAAAAAAAAAATCCTGAAGAATTCCAAGATACTCCTTTAATTTGAATTTATTTCTAATTAAGAAGGGATTCATCATTCATCATTCGAAGGGATGTAGACTACTCAAGAATTTCACATTTCACTTTGAGGAAGCTAATTGTAATATTTCTATGAATAAAAGGGGAGTTTTTGAAAAAAAAAAAAGTTGTCTAGTTTGTTTTTTCCCCTGTAATTACTCCAAACCTCGGGGGTAATTTTTGGAATTATCCCAAATTAATATTAACCTTTTTACTTGTAGAGGGGGGCTTAAAATAGATAAACTGTTAAATAGTGCTAAGCTAAACTGCAACCATAAGATGAACAAAGATGTTATCAAACATAATCTCAAAAAAAAAAAAAAAAAAAAAAGAAGAAGAAGAAGAAGAAGAAGAGGATGTTATCATAAAATTTAAAATTGATAAAAATAACTAAAAATCAAATTAGCCAATATCACAGAATGCAACCACACACCAAGAGTCAAGTTTCAAATTTTAAAAAAATAAATAAAATCAAATCACCTAAGATTAGATTATTTCTTAAGGAGTTAATGTAATGTTTCTATAAATATCGGGGGGTGTTTTTGGGGAAAAAATCTATGAAGGGGAAAAATGTTGAAGAGATCAAACAACAAGGGGTTTGGTTTTGTAATTTTGAAAGTTCTCTGTTTTTCAGATATGCTGTTAAGGAGTGCTAAGTCAAATTAAACAGTTTTTTTTTTTTTACCTCATCCAACATCGACACAAGTTTCGTCAGCTTATTCTGCAGCTCGTGTCGTTCGGACTGCGAGAGTTCACGGGAACCATTATTCGTCGACTCTTGAACTTCACCAGAAAGGCCGTCCCGTTTTGCATCCGTCCCCGTGGACCCCACCGACAGTTTCGAAACTCTATGGACATTCACTAACTCGTCGAGCAATTCCCGAGCTGCCCTAAGATACTTGGAATTGCAAATCGTCCCCGTAAAATCCGAAAACTGCATGTTCTTCCCGGGCGAATCAAAGGACAAGTATTGCACGTTCTTGAGGGCATTTTCGGAATTTAACAATGAACAGAGGCTCGAATTCGCGTACTGATTCAAATCTTGAGATCCCAAGCTGAGCGATAAGCCGTGATATTGCGAAACTTCCTCTTTAGGAAACATATTGGTATCGGTGATGACTGTGTCACCGTCCGAATATCGAGGATTAAAATTTAGCTGTCGATTAATTTGATCGACGCTTGTCGGAGGAATAAATATCATTTCGTCCCGGTTTTCGATAGATTCGGGTTCGAAGGGCTCATGAGGTGGCAGAGAGGGAAAATTCGGGTAGGATAAGGAATCGGGAGGCTGGGTGACGTGTAACTTACTATTATTAGAAAGTTCCGATGATCTATAAGAAGCGAGTTTCTGATTTAGCAAATATTCATTGGGAAGCATATGATTTCCTTCACTTGAATAAAATGAAGCCATTCTGTGGAAGGAAAAAAAAAATCAAAATCTGAGAAATATTTGATGATATTGTTGATGGAAAAAATGCACCGCAAAAATAAAAATAAATAAATAAATACACACACACACAAGGGAAATGATATCACAATTTATTTTTATATGCTCTCTTATTACAACCTATGACCTAACAACTCTTTCACTAAATTTAAAGTTCAAGAAGAAGAAAAAAAAACCACATAAAATTCAATTAAAAGAAAACATAAATAAAGTTCATTGAACAGTACATTCCATAAATGAATGAAATAACAGAACAGAAAAAGGCCACATTTTTATCATCTTTGTTCATATAAAGTCAAGATGATGACCACAGTCAATTAATTCACCATCAATAAGCAGTTAAGGGAAATAAATTTCACTGACCCACATCAAATAAAAGCATGAATTAAACCCTTTTTCTACAAAAATCATGATCATCACAGTTCATGACACGAACACAAAATTAGCAACAGGCAAAAAAAAAAAAGGCAAGAAATTCATTAAAATTACCTGGAAAAAGAAAAGAACGTGTCTTGTACTTGTGCTCTCAATTTGTTGGTGCAAATAAAGCAGAAGAGAATGATTGAAAAGAGAGCATAAAAATTTGTTCATAACAAATTATCCCCAAAACAAATGGAGACAAAAACTGATCCTAAAGATCCTAAAACAAAAACACACCAACCCTCCTTATCATTGAACAATGACACCAACCCAAAAAAAGAAAATAATATTCTAAAGGGATGTAATAATTTAAACATAAAGAAATAATGATGACTCTCCAAACTTCTATTCTTTAATATAATATATTCATATATAAAAAATAATATATTCCTTTTCAGGTATGCCACCTTTCTCACGTGCAGACAAGTTATCACAACCTCAAAGATTGCCTAGAAATTTCTCAAGATAAACAATATAAATAATATAAAGACAGGAAAATTTTGTGTGTGGCAGTGAAAATTTCTAAAGATATTTTTTGGTCAAAAAAAAACACAAAAAACTATGTATTACTAACAAATATTAATATGTTTTATATTATGTTGCACTGTAACACGCACCTACTAAAAAAAAAAAAGATTAAAAAGGTTGGTCCATGTTTGTATGTAATGTAAGTTTTGTACATGTCTTAGCATTTAGGGTGTTGGTTTGGGGTTTTGAAAAACATAACCACCAGTTGGTAGACCTAAATATTGGTCTTAATCTTAAGAATCCATTAAAAGCGTGGCTCTCTCTAGTAGTAGTTGTTATAACTGTAGTTAGGCCATGGTCGGATTAATTGTGTGCTTTGAATATATGTTGAATTTTGCTGTACATGTGTTTATAGTTAGGTTACATGTCTACACGTTAGATACCTGAATTTTTGGGTGTGTTTTGTCACCAGATTCTTGATACTCACGCTCGGTATAGTATTTTTATATATTTACAATAAACAATTCTATATTGAGATTAATATAATGAAAAATTATCACAAAGTCATGTAGTTTAAATGGTATTAGCTCCCCTTTTGTCATCGACTAACGGTGTTGATCAGGATTCAAACCTCAAGTTTTACATAATTATTTACACTTAACAATTAACTATTTTATTTTTACAATTATATAAAAGGACATTTGTGGAATATCCAACCTATATAGTTAGAAAATTGAATAAAATTAAATATTTATAGGCAATTTAAAAGGATGATAAACCAAATCCTCCGATTGACAAACACATGGCTTTGGATTAATTTTTTTGTATTTAGAATTCGATATTGCACGTTGGGTTGAGAATGACAACTTTATCCTAAGTTTCCACAAGTATTATATTTATTAATTAATTTACATACAAATATTGACAATTAATTTGTTGATTAATTATTAGTAATATTTTATGTAAATAAGAAATTATATTAGTAAATTTTATCCATTTGCACGAATAATATTTACTCCCTCCGTTCCGGCTCTTTCTCATTAAATAACGTCGAAGATCTTTATCGCATTTTCTGTCCACTTTATCCCTGTCACAATCATAATGAATCTTTTACTTTTTAACTTATCAATAATATTTTGTGGAAGATAAGTATTAAAAAAAACGCAAGTATGAGAGAGATAGAGATAAACAAGAGTTTTTTTTTTTTTGTTTTTTTATGTAAAAGATAATTATAAGACATTGATTATTTGGGTAACTTAGATATATTACATAATTTTTAATTCTCTCATCTCAAGCCACAATGTCGATTAATTAGGAAGGAGAGAGTAATATATTGCGAAATGACAACTCAAAATTTGTATATTTAATAATTTTAAAATGATGCATTTTTTTAAGTGTTGTTTTAATTATTCAATAATCTCATATATAAACTTATTTTATTAACAAAAGAAAATTAAATTACAATAAAATTTTGGGGGACTTCTACGGTGCCGTGAAGGTACCATTCCCCACTTAATCAGAACTCTTAGATTCAAAGTTGGTTATGGATAATGATAAGATCAAGGGATGTAAATGCACGGGGGCTGGGAGGTATGGTACCTTCACGGTACCGTAGTCATTTCCAAAATTTTGATAATGTTCACATAGGTCATTTTAGAGTAGTTATACTCACTATTAGATAACAGTTATTCTAATTGTCAAAAAAAAAAAAAAAAAAGTAACATTTGATGAGATTCGACAAGATAAATAAAATAACAAATGCCACTTGTATACTCTTTGACCGCATTACCGATATTTGTTCAAAATAAAAGCGCAAATATGACGACACAAATAAAATATAATGTTAGGTGCCGTAAAATAAGATAAACAACAAAGAGTTGTTACGTGTACATTAAATCAGGATACATATATATATTAACGAAATTTGGTAACTCTAAAAGAAGAATGAGATTTGAGGCTCATAATAATATAAAGGCACCAAATGTGTCACCTACAATGCTACAGTGAAACAACTTAAAAAAGGTATGTACAAGCAAAACAAATAAGTTATCTAATCTAAAGTATAATTTATTGTTTGGTAATTGTTTATTACTATAATTAAGTGGCTAATACTACTTTTTTGGGTTGGCGGCCAGCAAAGGTATCTTTAGGCGCAAAGATTGTCGGATAGTATACAAAGATAACCGACGCTCTTTTATTTTACTATTACTCACATACGCACATAAGACACGTATCCTTGTCTTGGATGGGAATTGAATTAAACCGGACCACTTCACTAAATCCAATTCCCAAGACCCTGTTTTGTTATTAATTAATAAACAACTGTAAATTTTAAAATAAATTACTTGAATGATCAATAAATAAATAAAAAAAATACAAATAACATGTTTGGCTTTTAGAATTAATAAAATAATAATTACAAATATTATTAATATCAATAAGGAACCGAAAATCCCTGTGTATCAAATTGGTTTGGGATGGAGACTGAGCATCACAGAATCATAGGATCACATCAAGTCCAATTATAATACAATTAGTACAGCAAGCATTATAAAAGATAACAAGGAGGGCAAAAAACAAATTAATACTCAGAAACCGTTAAAACTCGTATCAACTTTGTTCATCAGGAGAATAGACCAAATGCTAATTTCGTTTGTTAAGATATAAAATTGGACTCGAGCTTCGATTAAATTAGTATATATATATGTATATAAATCAAATGTACGAATATCAAGCTCAACTCGCATTTGAACCAAATCAAGCTTGGAAACAATCTTTAAAACTTGATTTAAAATATATATATATAACAAATAAAATAAAAATTAATTAATTAATAATAGTACTATCTTCGCTCCGTCCGATTCGTTTAAACCTTTTGGTAGTAAAAAAGAGATCCCTTCAAAACACATCACATCTTACTAGTACGAATACTTACAGTCTTAGCAGAAGTCAACTCTTTTTTTTTTTAATCATTTTGAACAATGTTTACCAAATTTCTCCAGTGCTAGAGAATATATTGCTTTTCTTTTCATGGATGTTCCTGGTGCCACCAACTTCACTGCCTGCGTTAAACAAATGACAAGTTATCAAGGCACAAATCAGAAAATTGATAAGAGTAAATTATAAGGCAAGCATATATATATCTCCAAACAATTCAATGAAACTTCGATATTAGACAAAGTATTGTTGTTCTCCAGCATATCGCATCAATTTGGTGAAACTTAGGTGTTCGAATAAATTATTTGTTTTACTAAGTGTCACGAGAAGTCATTACGGTGCATGTTGGTAGAGAGTCCAGCAGCACAAATGAATGTGGGTAATTTGAGGGCAGATCAAAGTCGAGAAGCTGAATTTGCGTCCAAAGTCACTTTTACGCATGTTATTTGACCACAGTACAAAATCCACACTATTTTTACTTTAATTAGAAGAAAAGGAAAAATTACAAAAAGCACCCTTGAGGCATGACCTAATAATAAAACAACCCAGCCAACTTTCTAAATTACAAAAAACACCCCCCAAGGTTTGGTTCAGTGTTAAAATTAAGGGGGCTATAACTGTAATCTTTTTTGTATAATTTTAGGAAGGGGAAAATGCAAGACAAAATAAAATCTACGGGATAGTTTTTGTAGTTATGAAAGTTAGCTGGGTTTTTATGTAATTAGGTCAAACCTCCGGGGTACTTTTTGTAATTAACCCAAAACAAATAAAATCAATTGCCGCATATGCAACGGATTCTTCACAGACCATAAAATAAAGATTCAAAGGAGAAAGCCAATTACCATGGAGAGACTGAGCCCTTGGGAAATCAATTCACGCAACTCGTTTTCAAGTTGCGACTCGGAAAGTGTTTCACCCTCAGTAATTTTCATTCCTTCAATCAACAGTGTAATTTCACCTTTTGGTTGGTGCACTGAGAATGCTTCTTTGGCTTCCTCAAGAGTGCCTCGCCAGAACTTATCAACACAATGCATATTGTTAGTTTTCAAATTAAACCAAAAACATCGGAAAACAATGTTCAATAGCAAAAATCAGCATGTGAGTGTATTATTATATACATATTAAAGTAATCATACTAACATATTCATATAATTTAAATTAAACATGCGTATGGAAATCCACATAGGTGAAGTGAAAATTATTATTATCCACATCTGCAGTACCAGATATGACATTTATTTAATAGTTTATGACAATTAATTAATATCCTCTTTTTTTATTCCAGTATCTGCTTCCCGTGGCATTTTTCACGGATCAAGAGGTGATAAAATCCTCTATATATAGACTGCTGGCAGTATATATTTCTCCATGCAGCTAGGAATTAATATTAAATAGAGATCTAAAAATTAACTCTCAATTCTCATCTCTCCTTTGCAAAAACTATAATCACCAGATTTAGTCCTTACTTCTTCATGCAATTTGGTCATCTCCCGAGCAATGACACAACGCCTGAGAGAAATGCAAACCTATTAGAAAACGAACTTACATATTTCTTCAGTTTAAAAAAATATTAATATGTATAGTCAAAAAGAAATATACTGAAGTGAGGATGTTGCGCAGTTCCATTTGCTGACTAATATTGAATTATTAACAATATATGAACTAAACAAACAAAATAAATAAAAATAGTCAGATGGGGGTGGGGGGTGGGTGGGTGGCAGTCCGACCGCTCCGCCTAACCCAACTTTAAAGTCTCGGCATGTAGGAAATAATTTATGTTTATTCCACACTGTAAGGAACCGTCAATTAATTTAAATTATCCAAAAGCAACAAAACCAAACGTAATGCATTATAATATTATTATCAAAACATGACATGGATTTTACCTATGCTGTCCAAAGATCGAAAAAGCCTCTTCTAGAAACTGACTGAGCTTGTGCGGAGGTACAAAGAAAACCTGAGTAGCAGCACTATTTGCCGAAACCATTAATCTCTCTCTTCTTTTTGCCGCATGTTTAGGTAGAAATCCAACTGCAACATAATGTTACACACCTTGTGTCATGATAATTGAATATTTAAAGAGCAACTAAATGTTATCGAAAGACTTATTACCAAATGTGAACTCGTTGGTCGGCAAACCAGACGCAGAAAGAGCTGCTACCACAGCAGATGGCCCAGGGATCGGAATTACAGGTATATCTTTGTCAACACACAATTTGGCCTGCATTCACATGCCAAAATGAACATAAGTGAGCATAATTCTAAATAAAAATTAAAGTTGAGTTAGTTAAGAGCAGTGTTTTAAAATGTGTATACGTTGCACGTTGTGTAAGCTATTAGGTCAGGCCATTTTTTAATTTTTATTCACACACACACACATCAAAAATAAGTAAATAAGTTAAATGAAAAAATAGTTCTAATATTAAATATTAAAGCAAAAGGCTCACAAGCTAAAAATAAGAAATCAGAATAAAACAATGTTTGTCATTGTTTAATTCAAAAATCTGTGATTGAGATTTCCGCACTAAAATTTAACATCAATCAGAATTAAACACCAACTATGAATTTTCAATTCTCAACTTTAAACGAAACCAATAATTGAAACGAAATCAAAAACTAAAACCAGTGGTTAATTAAAGAAATAAAGGAAGATGTTTGGAGTTTTTCATTTCAGTTCTCAAACTAGGTTGCAATCAGTGTGCTTTTGATTTTGAAATTTCAGTTTTAAATCAAAATTAAAGAAATAGAGATAGAGAACCATCATAATCTTCAGCATTTAATTCAAAATCAAAATTTAAATTTTCAGTTGTTGATTCAGAATCTGACTTTAATCCAATAGCTAATTCAGGAAAAAAGAACGCGAAAAAACCATAAATTATATCGCGATTAATGCTATTGCGCGCAGAATTAGAATCATAATTTGGCATATGAAAACACTAAAAACTATTATTATTTTTTCGGATATCCCAAAAATAACTCACCAGCTCCGTACCAGGATCACTGATGCCTGGCATCCCAGCATCACTTATAAGCGCCACAATCTCTCCACCTATCAATCTTTTCAGCACAACTTGCTCTCGTTGAGACTCATTGAATTTGTGATAGCTTAACTGGAAATCTAAACCATGTATAATGTATATTTACACCAGTTGGAAATAGAAATTTAAGAAAACTGGCTTACAAGTGGAGTTTTAATATTGTAGTAGTGAAGCAATTTTCCCGAATGCCTAGTATCCTCCGAGAGTATGACATCAGCAGATTTCAACACTCTGAGGGCCCTACAACAAATTAAAACGAAGAAATGGTTGATTCATTCAGAACTAGTAAATATAAAATCACAAACAGAATTATATATTCAGAGAATTGGTGACCTTAGAGTTATGTCTTCAAGATTCCCAATCGGTGTTCCAACCAGATATAACCCTGATTTTAAAGGACCCTACAAAGTTAAATAGGAAATATAGTATCATAAACAGAAACAGAGCTGCTTACATAACTAAATTAAAAAAAAATTGCAAATGCTAAAACCTTAATCATCATATATACATAAAGCAAGCAAAGTTTATAAGAGAATTTTAGAGAAATGTACATGTTTGAATAATAAGCATTCAAATTCAGATAATTACTAATAAGCCCCTTTCTTTCCATCCAAATGTAATCTTAATTCGTTCCAGTATCCCAAAATCATGACCTAATAATTCAACTGCACCAATGAAAATGCTACTTGTGGTGAAATCATACTGGAAACTATAAGTAGAGAAAAGCGAAATGGATATAAAATCATTTACTTGTTTTGATGGAAAATCCTCGGTGGGCTCGCCGTCGGAGGAGGCTATAGAATTACCGGACGAGAAAGAAAGGACGGAGATGGTGGTGTGAGGAGACGAAGAAAGAGAGAGCAAGGAAAGATACGACGGAAATGAAGAGATGGGGTGGCGGCGCCAAGGCGGCGACCGCCGTGGTAGTGGTGTTGAAGGGGTTGAGAATGGTAGTGCTATTGAGTGGCACCGGCGGAGCAACATCGTTTTGTGGCGACCACACGTGCAATTCAATTGCCACAAGCGAATTTTCTTTATGATTTCATTAATTCATCGTACCAATAAAAGTGATGTAAGTGGTAGAATGGTAAATTAATAATTCGCTGGGGAATAATATGAGATGCTTATAACTTGTCTTTAAAAAGTAGGGGATAATTAAATATATATATATATATATATATATATATATATATAAATAAGTTTTTCACAAATGTTAATATTATAAGCATTTGAAATAATCTCATATAGTTATTTAATTTTATTTCTCTTTCAACTCTTTATTTTTTGGAAAATTACATTGTTATGTTATTAGGTATTTAGAATAAGTTTTTATTTTTCTTTTATCACATTATTAAGTATTGTTGTTGTTGTCGTCGTCGTC
Organism: Phtheirospermum japonicum; assembly: GCA_014905375.1. Taxonomy (NCBI): domain Eukaryota; kingdom Viridiplantae; phylum Streptophyta; class Magnoliopsida; order Lamiales; family Orobanchaceae; genus Phtheirospermum; species Phtheirospermum japonicum. The sequence continues at coordinate 29,627 of BMAC01000376.1, forward strand.
ATCGTGACCTTATAAATTGACCTATAATAAAAGCAAAAAAATGTCTCCCAACTGATTAAAAAATCAATTATTAAAAACTAACTTATAAATATTTTAAACGGATTAATAATAAAAACAATAATAAGTAGATTTCTAATGCGTATTCTTTCAAGAAAATAAAAAATAACATAAACATAATTATTTAAAATATATAATTTTGTGTACTTTTGTATTTTGAGATAGCTTGCAAAACTAAATTTGCCAAACGCTCGTCGAGTAGCTTTTCGCCTATCGGTCATCCTCTATCAATTATCATTCCCAATTAACTTATCATCCATTGGCTTTTGTCGATCAAGCATGTACTTTATGTAGCCTATATTTGAAAGTCAATCTATTTTTGATAATCAACTATTTGATATAATTTTTAGTCTTTATTGTCTAACTATTTGTACATGTTTGTTGAATTATACTATTAATTGACTGTGGTTCACAAAAATGATCAAAGAAATTAATTATATTTGTATGAATACTAATAAATTAATATTAAAATCTCGTTAAAATAATAAATTTTATAGGTTCTTTGAATTTATAAAATATTTATTGTAATTAGTAATATAATTATTTATGGAAGTTAATCTTAAAATTGATATGATAATTTAGTCAATGTGAAATGTTATTATTGAATGACAAATGGTTACATTATGTAGCGCTAAAAAAATTTAATAAGTCGATCAATGTTATGAATAACAAGTTATGCAAGAACTATTAATTAAGCAGATATAAGAGTATGAAGATAAACTATAAAATTGCGTGAATCAAAGTGAGCATTGTATTGATTTATATTATCCGTCCACAAACAATAGCCTATTCATTGGCAAGTTTACAAGAGCTTGTAACTTCTATTGATTTGTACATATTCGTATATGATTTTCGCGTGTTTTTGCATCGTGTGTTGTGTGCTTTTAGGGTTTTTAGGTTTATTTTTTTCTCGTTTTTCTTCCTTTTGATAATTTTCATTTCGTATCGTGTTTAATGTTTTTCTAATCTATTTTATAAGTAATAGTCTAATTTTGATTTATTTTAGTGTTTCAGTTCGAGATGAAGAAAACGAGACGTACGACGTGCCGCTGATGCCTGCAGCCAGCGCCGCGTCGACTCCCGCATCGTCGACGCTGGGTCAACGCATAGCTGCAGTCACGTCGATCCTAGCTCCGTCGATCGACACACCTGTAGACGTAAACTTGTAGTCGCGTCGATACGTGCACGCGTCAGTCGACGCGAGCATCCTGACTTGCATCGACGTCGACGCTCAGCACGCGTCGGTCGACGCCTCAACGGTTGAGCAGTTATTTTCGGGAAAATTTATAAAAACCCATTGGTTTCTTCATTTTCAGGGTGCTGGAACTTGGGGGAAGGTTCAGAGATTGCAGAGAACCCTCGGTTCTTGCCACCCCTTCGATTCATGCAAGGTTAAAGTTTTATAGTTCATCGTTTCGTCATTTCTATTCCGTTCGTCGTTCAAGTCGTTCCTCGTCGATGAAGACTCGTTCGATGGCTGCTGTTTCCTTTACGTTATAAGTATTTCTGAATTTTGTTATTTGCTTTTTGTATTTAACTTTGGTTATCTTTGAATGTTTATGTTAATTTAATCGTATTACTTTTACCGTTTTTTCTCGTTGTTAATTTATGTTTATTGCTTTAGTAGTTTAGTTGTGATTTCTTGTTAGATTAGTTGTTTGGTTTTAAAGTTCATGCTTTTGTTGATGCGATCGAATATGTTAATGCTTTTCGGCTAAATTTATCGTTCTAGTGTGCCTAGGGTCATTTAGAACCATCGGGATTGACAAAACTGATCGTGGAGATGATCCTGGCGCACTAGTACCCTCGTTTTCATAATCGTTTCAAGCTTTTGATTTAATTGCTCGTAGATGTTAGAAACCCCCAAATCAAGTTGGATCGCGTGTTTAGTTTAGTTTTTATTTAGTTTTTATGATCGTGAAGTCAAACACCGGAATAGCTTCTGATTAGTCTTCCTTGTGATTCGACTCGAGTCCAACTTACCACCTACAGCTGCTCCGTTCTCTTGCGGACGAGCTTTTTATTTTTAAATAAAAAGTAGGTGTAAAAAGTTCGATTCAACTATCATTTGGCTTCTTGTATCACGTGCATTAGTAATCTTTGTCTTCTTGTTGTCACATGCATCATCATCGCCAAGGAGTTATTGGCATTTTGTTATCACATGATGTCCTATGTTCATAATATATTTATAACACTCCCACTTGGACATAGAACTATTATAACTTTGATAGTTTGCCTCGTTAAAAACCTTATTACAAAAGCCTTTTAAGACAAAATCATGATAAGAGAAAAAAGAGTTCATTACTTAAGTCCGAGTTATATGCTCAAACTGTCTTATTAAAAACCTTATCAAGAAAACCCTGTGATAAATCATGATAAGGGAGAAAAAGTAAAGCCGAGCCCCCTCGAGTCGACAAGGGTAATCATCATTGTAAATCCCGCAAGTGTCTCATCCGAATATTGCGAACATATTTTCTGAATGTTGTCATGGTAAACATACATGTTGCATATCACATGATTGTATATATTGAATGTTGATCTCTTTATCTTCTCAAGTTCTTGAGTATATATGAATAACCTCGGGGGGAGATGTTTGGTTCTGTCGCTTTTGATATATCCTTCGTTGACTTGAACAATGCATGTATCAATATCTTCAAATATAATCATTGGGTCTTTGTTGTTGGTAATCTGCTTGTTTCATGAATGTTTTGTGTTATGGATCTAAGCCATAAACATTCTCTACATGTCTCGTGAAGTGCAATAAGCTCAAAATGATTCGAAGACATTGCAATTGTCGTTTGCTTTTGGGAATGCCAAGGTATTGCAGTACCACCAATCATGAAAATATAAATAGCCTATGATCTCGATTTATGTAGATCTGATAAATAACCTGTATCTGCAAAACCGATCATCTCATATTTTGAATTTTAAAATAAAAAAATCTCAAATCAATTGTTCCTTGAAGATAACGAAAAATATATTTGATTTCATTCCAATATCTCCGCGTCGGAGATGAACTATATCTTGCCAACAGATTAGTAGCCAATATTATATATGGTCTGGTGCAATTAGTAAGATACAAGGGAGCACCAATTACACTCAAATATGGTATTTCAGGACCAAGTATTACTTCTTCATCTTCATAAGGACGAAATGGGTCCTTTTCAAATAGTGTTCTACTAACCATTGTAGTACTGATGGAGTTGCCTTATCCATGTTAAATCGTTTCAAGGCCTTTTTTGTGTAATTGGATTGATGTATAAATATCTCACTCTGCAAGTGTTCCATTTGTAAACCAAGACAGTATTTGGTCTTTATGAGGTCTTTCATTTCAATTTATTTTTTAAGATATTCAACCGCTTCTCGAATTCACTAGGAGTCCCAAAATTTTAAATCATTGACATAGACGTTAATAATTACAATCTGTTCCGTCGTTTTCTTGATAAAGACACACTAATACAAATGATCATTCACATACCCATTTTTCAACGAAAACTTACTTAGGCAATTCTACCACATACGCCTGGATTGCTTCAGTCATACAATGATCGTTGTAGTTTAATTGTACATAATTCTCGGGACTTTGACTTTAGTGCTTCAGGCACTTTGAATCCTCTAGGGGTTCTCATGTAGATATCAGTATCTAATGATACATATAAATAAGTCGTCACAACACCCATGAGTGACATCTCGATATTTCTTGAAATTGACAGGTTTATTAGGTATTTGAACGTTATTGTTCCATAACGGGAGAGTATATTTCTTCATAATAAATTCCCGGCCTTTGGGATAACCTTGTGCAATAATGCGTGCTTTATATCAGACAATCTCATTTTTCTCATTTTATTTTCGAACAAAGACCCATTTTTACCCAAAGGTTTCACAGTTCCAGGTGTGACAATAATAGATCCAAATACCTTTTGTTTATTTAATGAATTCAATTCAGTCCGTATGACATCTTCCTATTTTGCTCAATTGTTCCTCTTTTGACACTCAAATATAGATTTTGGTTCTGCATCCTCTTTTCCATTTTCAATTGCTTGTGATATGGAATAACAGAATATGTCATTAACATTTTTTTAATTTATTTTGATCCCACATCTTTTCATTATTTATGTGATCATTGGAGATCTCGTGGTTTTCTTTGCCTTTGGTGCTTCCTTCGTTAATATGATCTTCTTGATATTTTTTCCTCTCATGTTTCTCTGGAACACATTTATTTATTTTAAGCTCATAGTTTTTAATAGCATCCACGTTCTTTCGAGAACTTTTATCTTTGAAACTGAATGGACTTCCACACTTTAGGGGTGTTTTGGACTCATTTGTTATTTTTGTCATTTGGTTACCATTTTGGAACTTCAATAGGAGTTGGAGCATTTACAGCAAGTACGTGTGACTTTGTTACTCTATGTGTATCACTAAATTCATTTGGTAATTGATTTGTTATATTTTGCAAGTGCACAATCTTTTGAACTTCCAATTCGCGATGCTTTGTGGGAGAATCAAAGATGCAACAATAATGATGTATACCATTTGGTATCACTCTCCATTTATTTCACTTTCCCACCTAAAGATGGGAGTTTTGCTTCATTAATATGACAATCGACAAAGCGATCCATAAAACTATCGCCCGTTTTTTATTCAAAATATTTGATTATAGATGACAATTCATATCCGATATAAATTTCCAATCTATTTACGATCCCATGTTTGTGCGTTGTGGTGAAGATATTGGTATATATACAACACAACCAAATGCCTTAAGATGTGAAAGATCTGGCTATCTACTAGATGTTAGTTGAAATTTAGAGTATTTATGATATGCACTTGGTCTAATGAGAATAAGTGTTGTGGCGTGCAAAATGGCATGACCCTATACTGAGATAAGGAGTTTTGTTCTCATCATCAATGGTTTGGAGATAAGTTGTAGTAACTTGATTAACGAATCAGCCAAATCATTATGTGTATGAACATCAGCTACCAAGGTGCTCAACATCAATACCAACTGCCATACAATAATCATTAAACGCCTGAGATGTGAATTCACCAACATTATTAAGTCTAGATTTCTTGATCGTATAATCTGGGAATTGTGCTCCTGATTTGATTAGCTGAGTAATAAATTTGGCAAATGCCAAATTGCGAGTTGATAATATACATACAAGTGCGCATCTGCTATAAGCCTCAATTAACACCACAAAATATCTAAATGGTCCACTCGGTGGGTGAATAAGACCACATATACCAACATGAATCCTTTCTAAAAACATTGGCAATTCATTTCCAACCTTAATTGGTGATGGTCTTATTATCAACTTACCCTGAGAGAAAGGAGCGCAAGATAATTCTTGAGATTGAAAGAACCTCTAGTTTTTTAATGGATGACCATTTAAATTTTCAAATAATCTTTCACATCATTATTGAGTCAGATGTCTTAATCGTTCATACTAAGTTTTAAACGGTCAGTAAACTTCAGGTTTATATTAGCGTATGATTCAAATATCTTTATACTATTATAATACAGCCCGGATGATAAGACTGGTAATTTTTTCAGTACACATTTTTTTCTGGGAGTATTTGAGGTAATACAAATATATTCATAGTTCCCTCATTCATAGTTTCAACATGATATCCATTCATATGAATATTTCTTAATAGGTTTCTTTTGGACTTTAGAGAAAACAATGCATCACTTATCGTGAGTTTTGTGCTTCTGGGCATTACAAAGCTTGCTCTTCCATATTCCTCAGCTATTTTCGCACTACCAAATATTGTATCGACTTTAGTTTTGTCAATTATCAAATGAACAAAATACTTCTTCTTTTAAGTATGGTATGCATTGTAGCACTGTCCGCGAGACAAAAATCACCGTTTTGGATTTTGGACTGAAACATACTTGTGATCTATTATAAGAGAGAAAACAATGTGAACAACGTGTTATTATTTCAACAAATCATAGTTGGTAAAGTACACATTCAAAAGACAGTTCATCACTCACATGTAAGGAACACGCATACAGAAGATAACGACACACAACATTCACACAGTTCAAGAATTATGCATAGATAAATCACTTATCCACACGATCATTCCCATCTTCATCACTCACCATCACATGATCCTCATCCATGGGAGTCGCTTCATCGAGGCCATAAGGGAGATCATCATAATCACTTGTGATAAAGTTTGTTTCAATATGTTTTTTCTTTTCCATTTTAGTTTCTTGATAAAGATCGACAAAGTGCTTTGGTGTACGACATGTGCTGGACCAATGATTTTTTATACCACACCGAAAAACACATCACCCTTTTGGCCTTTCACACCAACATTATCTTTTTTTTCCCTCCTAATTTGCCTTCTTATAATTAGGCTGAAAATACCTTCCTTGTCCATTACCATAAATATGACCATGATCACGACTTGGATCATATCCACGACCATAGCTCAAACCATACCCACGGCTCGGACCATGCCCATGACCATGGTTTGGACCATAACTTGGATCATGTCCTTGATTATAATTAGATAGAGTTATATTTACTACAGGGAATGGAGCAGAGCCAGTGGGATGATATTTTTGGTTCTTCATTAATAACTCGTTATTTTTTTTAGCCAGAAGAAGACATGAGATTAGATTATAATATTTTTAAAGCCCCTCGCAATACTATTGCTTGGAGATCATGTTCGAGGCATGAAATGTGGAGAATTTTTTTCTTGAGCATATCAATAACAATGATCTTATCTCCACATAGTTTCAATTCTGAACTAATCTGGAACATGGTCGAATTGTACTCGCTAATAGATTTAAAATCCTGAAACCTAAATGTGTTCCATTCCTTATGAGCCATTGGTAGGATTATTGTTTTCTGATGAACATATCGTTCTTGTAACGATTTCCAACGATCCGAAGGATTTCTGATCGTAAGATGTTCAATTTTTAATCATTTATGGCAAAGAAAAATTATGGCCTCTTCCTTATCTTGTATTGATACCTTATTCGATTCATTTATTATTTTTTTCAGGATTTTTGGCATTCAGATGGATTTCATCATCAAGGACCATGATACGTATTTAAGTCTAGTGATGTCAAGTGCTTCAAATTCGAGCTTCACAAGATTCAATAATTTGAGAAACTATAAAAATGAACACACATCTTATTAATATTTTGATACTAAAAGAAAAACATAAGAGTTTTTATTTGAGGCATAAAAGATGTAAGGATACAAAGTTACATGTTGAGACTTATCATAAATGCTAACATAAAATAAAGGCTAATAACACGGAACAAAACTTAGCAGTGTTGTAATATACAATAAATGTTGATATGGTAAGTGCAATAACTACTATAATGAAAATCATCAACATTGAACTAAACATCTTGGAGATATATGAATATGTAATAATTTATGGGTAGATGAGAAAACTGTGAGTGGATTTGAGTGTCAAGTGAGAGTAAACTCTAAACCCTAAACCCTAAACCCTAAACCCTAAAACTTAGCAGTGTTGTAATGTACAATAAATGTTGATATGGTAAGTGCAATAACTACTATAATGAAGATCATCAACATTGAACTAAACATCTTGGAGATATATGAATATGTAATAATTTATGGGTAGATGAGAAAAGTGTGAGTGGATTTGAGTGTCAAGTGAGAGTAAACTTATAAAATGAATATCACTATTACCAGTCATTGGAGGAGGGAGATGGAGTGTAAATTTTTTGAATGTTTTAGCATTTTAAATTAAGGAGAAGAACATTTCTTATAAATTTATGGATCACAAGGAAAGTATCAATTCAGATGCATGGTATATTGCTATTTAATTATTATAAAAAAAATTATATCCACACCACACTTACTTGGTAAATATTTTGGGTGGGTGTTTAAGTGCAAGAGATAAAGTTAAACATCAAAATAAAATAGGCGACATAGCCATTCATATATCATTTATAGCTTGGGGTTATATACACTCAAGCATTATCATCTATTATATGTAAAGTCTTCTATCGTCATCTCACCAAAAATTATAGATTGTGGCAGAACCTCTTTATCTATAATTATGGATATATACGAATGTAGATTGGTGTAGTAATAGAAAATAAATGTATCTGCAAAAGTTCTTACCGTTAGGGGTGCTTAGGAAAATTTAGAGCTTTAGTGTTGATAACGTGTTATGAATAACGAGTAAATTGTGAAAGAACTATTAATTGAGCATATATAAGAGTATAAAGATGAAATATAAGATTGCTTGAATCAAAGTGAGAATTGTATTGTCCGTCCACAAAATATTAGTCTATTTATAAGCAAATTTGCAAGAGCTTATGCCTTCTATCATTTGGCTTCTTGTATCACATACATTTAGTAATCTTTGTCATCTTGTTGTCACATACATAATCATCCCTAAGGAATTATTGGCATTTTGTTATCACATGATGTGCTATGTCCATAAATATATTTTTAACAATCAAATTATTATTTGTTAACATATCAAGTGAAGATTTAACATATTTGTACATTTGATAGGAAGAAAATTTCGCCTCATCCTGGGTTCGATTAGGGAAAAGTAAATATAAAATATACGTAAGAACATTAAACTACTCGAGTTCAACTGAATTTCACAATAATTAATACTCGTTCAAACTACATACACGTGAACCTAGATACACACATCTCTAGCGATCTTTATTAAAGACTTTTTAACTAAATATTCATTTGTTTCTTACTCGAGGATTATTAGTTCTTCATAGGATTTCTATTCATTTTTTGGAAGGTTCATTATTTTTTAAATGGAGATTTATTACTTTTCAAATGAATTTTCATTTATGTTTATTTAATACTTATTCATTTTTAACTGAATTCTCATTCGCTTTATTGGAGGTTCGTAGTATTATTTTAACTGGAGATTCACTACTTTATAGTTGGAAAGCTCATTCATTTATTTACTATTCATTATTTGTTAACTGGAAATTCATAACTTTTCAATTGGAAAGTTCATTTGTTTATTTATAATTCATTGTTTTCTAGGAAGATTGACATTTGATACAAATACATATAATCACTTAAAAGTTTTCTTAATTATATACCATTAAATCACAAAAGTACACTTAAATTGCTTGAAATATCCTTTTGTTTTCTCTCCTTTTCTTTTTCTCTTTACATATTTATTTATCGTACCAGCCACTCACCTGTACACACGCTATCCAAATCCTTCTTCATCGTAGCCAAGATCATTTGTGGTATGGTTTTTTATTTAAGATTTTGAGTTTGAACTTTTAATTGTGTGTGCCTTGTTAAATGTTTCAAGAATGAGCGTTGAGCTTTTGCAGGGAATCTAGATGGTAATACCCGCCCCGGCTTGAGGTCTTTGGGGCAGGACCGGGTATTGACATTGCCCCGTCCTGGCCTGTCTCGGCTCATCCCTTCCCACCCTACGGATTCGTATATATACACAATATTTATTTTTATAAAAAAATATAAATACTTTTTTAAATCTCAAATAGTATATTCGCGTGCCTTAATTCTCTCATTCTCCACTACATTACTCCCTCAACAACAACTTGCAAGCCATTTATCTGGTTCTTCTAAGGGATCGTTGCTCTGTTGGTAGTGGTGCTCCACCTCCGTGATCGCGAGTCCACGTCGCCATCAGTCCGTTGTTGCATCTTACGCCCAGCTACCTCAACTCACTATATTCATTTTATTTATTTATAGTTAGATTATGTGAGATGGAATTTTGAAAAAATATGGTGGTAATTGGTTTGTGGATAGAACTTGGTATTGGTTTTTAATCAATTGACTCTTTCTCTATTCATCTATTTATTTTATATAGTGCAATTGGCATTTGTAGTTGGGTTTGGAGGATTCTCTTATCTTGGATCCCATTGCTGGAGCCTCAGAGTTGTATTTTTTTTTATTTTATTTTGGGCTTTGACGTCAAAAGAAAATATGCGTGTTCCATTAAGTCCAAACAATATTTCATAGATTTTATATATTTATTTCCTATGGATACATACTTAATTTATCCCGTTAACTAAACTCAGCACAAATCTACTCCTAATTTCAAGCAAAAAAAATTCAATCCCAAAATTTCTCTTCGTACTAATTTAACGAGATTTTAGAACTTCATGCTAATTTCATACTAATTTGGTTTTATCTAATTTGAGAACGGTCCTAATTTCAAGAAAAAAATTCAATCCCAAAATTTTTTGGAATTACATACTAATTTAACGGGATTTGATTTTGATTGGTTTTATCCTAATTTGAGAATTTCATACTAAATGAGATTTGATTAAGACGGTTCATACTAAATGGGATTTGATTGATCATTTTAGGATGTGAGCGGGTATGATTGAGTTTCTTTCATAAAATTTAATTTCACTCTCTACTTATAAATTTTCATATTCACTTTCTAGTTAACGGGATGATTGAATTTCATACATGTTTTTTAAGAACTTCATACTTCTTTCTATAAATTTTTAGAATTTCATAAAATCTCATCCCCACACAATTTTATGAAATTATGAAGTTCTAAAAATTCATAAAAATAAATATGAAATTTTTAGAAAAAATATGTAAGAAAAAAAGTGTGAAAATATATAAGAAGTTAACGGGATGATTGAATTTCATACATGTTTTTTAAGAACTTCATACTTCTTTCTATAAATTTTTAGAATTTCATAAAATCTCATCCCCACACAATTTTATGAAATTATGAAGTTCTAAAAATTCATAAAAATAAATATGAAATTTTTAGAAAAAATATGTAAGAAAAAAAGTGTGAAAATATATAAGAAGAGAGTATGAAATTAAATTTTATGAAATAAACTCAATCATATCCATTCACATAGGACCATTCAAAATCCCGTAAAATTACCAAATTAGTATTAAAATCTCAAACTCTGTTAAATTAGTACGAAATTTCACATACCAAATGGAATAATCAAATTTGTTAAATTAAATTAGTATGAAATTTTAAAAGACTTTCAAAAATAAATATGAGATCGGGATGGGATGAAACAAAATAATCGGAGTAATCACTCTTCATTTTCCACGCATAACCGGAAAATTTGGTAGTTAAAAGGTATCGTGAATCTATTTAGGGGCGATACTATCTACCATTTATTAATTAATAATATTAATTTGGCCTATATGGGACAAAACTAATTAAAAGGATTAAATGGTAGATACAAGTTTGATTTTGTCACTAAATGGTAATTTACAACTCGCAAGAAAATAAATGATAAAAAAAAAAAAGTAAATTTTTTTTTTTTATCATTTATTTTTGCTGAGTTGTTTGGTCAAACAAGTCACACGGGACGATCATTAAGAACCCGTAACGGGGCATGGGCCAAGTCGGGGCACAGGGTCAAGAGCCACGGGATGGTCTGGGTACAAACTACTTGCCCTACCCCGTCCCATTGCCATCTTTAGCAAGAGGTGAAAATACCATGGCTAAAAATAGAGCAGAATATAAGAAGGGTTTAAGAGGAAAAAAGAACTACAATTTTGAGTGGGTTTTTCTTTTAGGTCGTGACTTGTCCAAATTGCGGATGGGATGGATGCATATCGTTCAGTAAAAGAGAAGAGCCTGATTCACTGTGTATCTCTAATTAAAAAGGAACATCAATTTTCTTTGGCAAACACTTGTATTAGGCCAGATTAACGGGTCATGGACTCGTTAGGTCATCTGACCCGATACTATAATGTATTGTTTTTGTACTGTATAAAATTTTAGGTCATTCTGACCCGCATACTACAAGAGTATTACGATTTACTTTTATTTTATTTCCCCCTCCTTTTCGTAAATAAGAAATTAATTCTATGAATATAGTATGAAATTTTCTTTTTTACGTAACAACCCAGTATTTGGAAAAAAATTAAATTCTATGAATTATAGTATGAAATTTTCTTTTTTTACGTAACAACCAGTATTTGGAAATTTATGTATAGTAGTATGAAGCTTTTCATATGATTGAAGGTATGATGTTGCAATTTTGCTCTGTGTTACATCATCCTTTTTTTTTTTTTTTTTTTTTCAAGCTAAAGAAGCGAGTTTTCACTGACCCCAAAAAATAATAAAATACTTAACATATTAAAAATAAAACCCATAACTATGAAATTTAAATGAATTTTATCTCAAAATAGTATATAGTATATATATGTATATATATATATATATATATTATATATATATATATATATATATATACTAGTTTAATACCCGTGTATTACACGGGGTTTATCAAAAGATAAATAAAAAAAATATTTGCGATAATTACAAATTTTTAATGTAAAATGAGAAATTCAAATGATGTATTCTCAACTCTTGCCTAGTACATGTCTAATTTATTTATTAATTATTATAATTATTCAATCTTTATTTTCATGCTTATATTCAATTCGTGAATAATTTATTTACATACTTATAAAAATTCAAAAGAAGTCACATTCTAAATCCGTGCCTAATCTCTACTTATGAATTATTATTACGTTATTTTGTATTTTAATGTTTAGATTAAATCGTTAATAATATTACTTACATACTTTGAAAACATAAACGGATGTCATACTCTCAACTCGTGTCGCATTGTATCGATGTCTAATCAATATTTAATAATAACGGGGAAACCCGCATAAAATTGAGTTTAAAAAATGTAAAAATATACAACACCCGCGTGTTTACATGTGAATATGTGATATAAAATATTAAATTTATAAGACACTGATAATTCTATTGAAAAAAGTATCGTGCATCTAACTTGTAGTATATGTAATATTATTTTTATTTTTTTTTTCTGCGTAAGATACTAATTTGTTCGTGCAAATATTATTATATATATAATATATATATATAATATTATATATATATTATATATATATATATATTATATATCAATGCA
>BMAC01000376.1:42606-55265 GCA_014905375.1 Phtheirospermum japonicum
TCTAATTAGAAAAAAATATATATAAGTTGAATTAATTTTTATTTACAATAAAATTTGAAATAATTTTATTATAATTCTAAATATTTATATAGGAAAAATATGAGTTATATAAAGTTATTACAAAGGGAAATAAATATAAAAATATAAACTTAAAATTTTTTTTATCTAATCCAAATATAATAAATTGAAAATAATATTAAAAATATATATGAAAAACTATTGTTACACCAAACAAAAAACAAAAACAAAGTGAAACAAAAAAGATAACATAATACTAATACTAATAATAAATTATTATGCCTAGAAAAATAAATATTAAATATATTCTATATAAATTTTTATATTTTTATATTAAAAGAATAAAAGTAAGATATTGAATTGGACAAAATATGTTAAAGAAAGTATTATAGTAGGTAAGATGTAATAAAAGAAGATTATTGAATTAGGTAAAATATAATATTAGAAAAATATTAAAGTAGGTAAATATATACAAAGGAAAAATACTAAATTAGGTTAATATTAGGCTCGGATGACACCGAAGCACCAAATTTTTTTTCAAAGCTAACGAAGCATGGGAAACAGATACATAAGATAGGAGGATTTTGCATTAATATACAGGGTAGATATATATATATATATATATATATATATATATATATATATATATATATAATATTAAACTGAAAAGCGAACATTATTACAAGACAATTTTTTTTCTCCTTTTGTCTTCTCATATTTAGATATTTACTCATTTTTATTTCCATATATTTTAAAATTCGTAATCCAAATATTTAAAATTCAGAGTTACATTGTAAAATTAAAAATTTATAAAGGTATTAGGCAGTAAGTTGAAGAATAATCTAAAACTTAAAATTAAAATGAAATTGAACTAATACGTTAAATAATCTTAAAAATTCATAATCAATGGCCGTCATTTATTTGATGCAAGACCTATAATTCATACACCAAACTTATCTATGAATATTTATATTTATATCAAAAATATTTAAATAAGATATTATTAGATTTAATTTATAAAGAATCTCTTTTGATAGAGATTTAAACTTAGAATAAAAGCGTTATCCAGAAGTTAGTTTAAAATTATAAAGAGTAAGCGAAAATAAATAAATATTATTAGTTCCACCAATGCTCATATTACATATTTGTATCCTATTAATTAGCAGAAGCCATCAAATTAACTAGGTTGAATTCTACTATCTCAATAATCGTTGCATAGGAGTTGGACTCTCACTCTCCAGAAGATTTAGTCCCACTAACGGCTCATAAGAAAGTATTTAAGTCCAAATGTTGTGCACGATTATGAAAAATAAATATCGACTATGAAATTCTATAGGCATCAAATAATGGATTTCAATCAAGACAAAGGTGCAATAGAAATTCCTTTTTAACGAGATCCCTTGCATTCTTCTTAGCACTGTCAAACGGGCCAGTCCGCTCCGGCCCGTCGCGGATTGCTCCAAAATAGGACGGGGCGGGCTTGGCCCATTTTTGCACGAGCCGGAAAAATTAAGGTCCGCGGCCCGTAACTAAAAGCCCACGGGTCAATGGGTCAACCCGCGGGCCAAGCAGTTTTTTTTAACAAAAGAATGCAGATATATTTTCAATTTTAATTTCAATTTTAACAAATATAAATTCTAATTTTAAATTAATAATAAAATAAAATAAAAAAATTTATAAAAACAGGCCAGCCCGCTCCAGCCCGTGAAAACCCACGGGTCTAACGGGACGGGTCAAAAAAACTCGCGATCAAACGAGCTTGAGAAATGAAAGTCCAAGATCACCCGTTTGCGTGGGATGACGGACCAGCCCGCGGGCTTTGGCCTTTTTGACAGTGTTAATTCTTCCTCATCGTGTATTTTCTACCAAATATTGAATATCTTATTAAGAATCTATACTAACCTAAATGGATCAGATTTTGTGCTTCATGTTATTCCTACAAACTATATTTTCATGGGGAGACATCACATTTGTGTTGTTCCATAATATATGGTTCACAACTTCACATGGTCCCTCCAAGAACCATATCCTTAGCATATGCAACAATAAGTGATTGGCCCCACTCAAAAGTTTTGATTGCACTCAGATTTTTGATTTGACGTGTCATCGTGAATTATGACTAATTCAAAAAAAAAGAAAAAGAAGAATTTCAACCACGCAAAATTATCGAGTACTTCATAAAAATCCAAGAACAAATATTTGAACTAGTGGATCGCGAAATCCAACGAATTAATGTAGCTAAAATCTCATTCATTTGTCACGCCAATCAAATTACTTATTCATATCATATCATGAATTATATTTGGCATTTTATATGTGAAGTGATCTCTTGACGATAACATGTAGAAGAAGCAGTAATTACTTTTGTCTCATGAATATGAGTCACGTGAATTGTTCAATCAAATTGAATCTGTCTTCTAATATGTTTACATTTTTATTATGACTTGATCATCAAAGATTTATTATTTGATTGCATTACAGCGTATATATTATATTATTCTTTATCCGGTCATAATTTCGAGTTCGACCATTTTTTAGTAAGTTCGTAACCAATTAGAATTATTGCAGATGATAACAAAAAGGTGACTCAAAGTTAAAAGAATAAATAAAATACGACCCAAAAGCAATTTGACACATTCTATCCTATCAAGCTTGATTATTGTGGTACATTACAGTGTACAGTTTCATCCTCGACGGGATTTTTCTTTTTTATAAAGTAATACACACTACTACAGAAAATGATTTTTACATCGGTTATTTTAAGAATTTAACATCGGATTTAAAACCGATGTAAAAGCGCGCTGTAAAATGTCCACCAGATTTAAAACTGGATTGTACTACATCGATTTTTATAATAACTGATGTAAAAGCTGTTTCTGAACATATAAATGATTTAATTTAAGTTAGTTTATAATCAATGTAAATAGTGTGATATTACAAACCTATAATCTTTTTGAAATACTTTTCAGTACTTACTATGTAAAAAAAAAATCTAGTCGTGATTTTTAAACATTCATTAAAAGATATGATGAGAAAATCGGCAAAACATACGATGTAAACATCGGTGAGTTCACATCGGTTATTAAACAGCCGATGCAATATGTGAATCATCTTACATCGATCATTATAAACCGATGTAAATGGAAATTAAATTTAACATCAGTTATTAATATAACTGATGTAAAAATAACTATATTTTTTTTTTGAATATCACCGTTTTAGGCTATTTACACCTTGAAATTTGTAACACATTTTTTCACATAACCCAATAAAATAGTAAGCAGACAACACTGAATAATTCACCCGAAAACAAAAGAAAGAACATCCAATAATAATCTATCCAACAAAATTAGTTCTCGACTCAACCCGAACTATATAAGGTAAAACTCATCAAAATAAGCTATATAATTCGAATAATGAAATATGTATGGCCTACGCAAAGTACTAGTTTTAACCACATCTAAGTTATATCTTGAATCCAAAAGACAAAAATCAACCTAATTAATAAACTTCCAAAATTGAATGCTAAAATAACACGATTCAAATCATTCAATAATCCATTTCTTCTTTTCAAAAAACATCTTGCCCATTGTTTCTGAATTTCTTCAATCTCATTTGGATGAAGTCATTCGGTATCATTAAATACCTGTAACATATATTTTAACACAATAACAAATATAATTTATAAATAAAGTAGTCCAAATAATTCACCCAAAAATAAAAGTATGAACATAATCCAATAATATTCTATCCAACAAAATTAGTTCTCGACTCAACCCGAACTATACAAGGTAGAATTCATCAAAAAATCTATATATAATTCAAATAATGAAATACATATGGCCTACGCAAAGTACTAGTTTTAACCACATCCAAGTTACATCTTGAATCAATCAGGCTCTACAAGACCACTTTGCCCAAGCTCTTCCCTTTGTGCTTTTTCAAGACAAAGACCAACCTAATTAATAAACTTCCAAAATTTAATGTTAAAATAAAACACGATTCAAATCATTCAATAATACATTCTTCATTTCAAAAAACATCTTGCCCATTGTTTCTGAGTTTCTTCAATTTCATTTGAATGAAGTCGTTCGGTATCATTAAGTACCTGTAACATATATTTTAACACAATAACAAATACAACTTATAAATAAAGTAGTTAAAGGTAGAAATTATATTAACTCCTCCTAGTTGTCCGTAATTCCTACTCGAATTATGGTCCACATCCAATGCATAACGGAATATCCACATTCTCAACCTTCGGATTGCTTATTACACTAATATACAACACAAAAATAAACTTTGAGTAAATAGGTTAATAACCAATACAAATATAAACCGAGAGAGTAATAATAATAATAAAAATAAAGGATTGCAATTACTAACTTTTGGAAAAATCCAACGAGCGGCCTGCTTGGATCCACTCGAGTGTTTACCAAAAAAAATGAATGTGTAAGTAAAATAAAACATTACGATAGAGTTGAATGCGCAAAACGACATGAATGAACCTTTATCATTTAAATAATGAAAATTTGGCCTAATCGATTCAAAAATCACAACTTTTTTCAAATTTCACTACTACAGAAAAGGCCTTTTACAACGGTCAATCTACAACGGTTGCCAAATAACCGTTGTAATATGTCAATCCGGCAATTCTTACAACGGTTATTTGTTTACCCGTTGTAAGTAGTCTAATACGACAACGGGTATACGACAACCGTCGTAGATGTCCGTAGTAAAATTTAATTAATTTTAACTTAGATTCTAATTACGATTATATTAAATAAAGGTTAATGAAAAATTAAACAGGTTATAAAACCCGTCCAAAAAACCCATAACTATGAACTTCCCTCCCGCCACATCCAAAATCGAGGCTGCTCGGGCAACACCACCCCGCCGGTCGCAGTCTTCGGCGACCACCAACAGTATTCCGGCGACGTAGGCCTCACCGAACTCAAAAAGTTTCAACAGCAGTCGGAATACTAAGGTGTGTTTCTATTTTCGATTTTTTAATTTGAAATACATATGCAGTTGTAGAATTACATAGTTGTTGTTGTGATTTACATTGAATCGATTCAATTTCGCATTGTGTGCTCTATGTCGACTATGAATTTGGGGGTTAGGGTTTTATTTTGCTCAACTATGGCTGGTCGACCCTATTTCTGCAGTTTTCTTATTTTTTTTTTTCTTTTGTGGATTTTGGTATTGTTGCTCGATGATGATTGATTTTCTTTAACCACACCGAAAAGAGGCTTTTGTGTTTTGACAATTCCTGATTTATTTTAGAATTGTGAAAGATTTTGCTGTTTTGATTTGAATTTACTTGGCTGTGGCTTTATGGGTCTTTTCTCAATTGTTAAAAGATTAAGGGTCTCAAGTGTGATTTACACCCCTTCAGCTTCGTCTCCTCAAACAGTCTATACGCCTCATTCGCCTTATTTGCCGCACTCAACCCCTCAATCACCGTGTTCTTGCCGAATCGGGCACACCCCTGTTCGCCTTAAACCTCTCGAACAGCTTATCGGCCTCAAAGTTACAAACTTATCTTGGGAAATTGGCTAAGGAACACGTCTCTATTTTACACGAGGAATGGAAACATGTGCCGGGGTCCGATAAGAATCTTATTTGGCAGGATGTTTTGGTATTTCCACGAAACCCTAATGTTTCAATTTCTTGTGCTTCATGCATATTTTAAAATCCGCTCAATAACAGGTGTTTAATTTAGCACGTGTTCATCTTCAATTATGCAGAGTACGTTCAATTATGCAGAGCACTCGTCAAAGGACCCAAAATAGATGCGGTAAAACCTTTGTTAAATTCATGTAAAAGCCTGAGCCGATTTGTTTTTGGTGAATTCGGCTTTGTTAAACATATATTTTTTATTTTCATTGTGATAAATGTACATATATAAATTCATAATAGACATAAAAATATTGATAAATATAAATTTTAATGGAATAAATATATAATTTTTGATAATATAAATGAACACATAATGATAATACGATTGATTGTCAAAAATATATATTCGTTGTAATAAATACAATACATCCGTGTTTACTAAATAACGACTGATGATAAGTGGGCGGGCTAACTTAAATAAAAGATATTGGGCTTGGTCTGAAGAAAAAGAAAGAAAAGGTCTGTGCTTATAAGGTCCACCTGATTCAGGTGAAGTTTGACGCACGAAAGAAGGCCCAATAAGGTCAGAAAGAGTTAAAATTAGTCCGGCCTAAAATGGGCTGGGCTAGCGAACTTATGGATACTTGAGCTACTCAAGGGCTTGTTTGCCCATGAGTTCGAAGTAGGGGTGTAAATAAGCCAAACAGTTCGTGAGCTATTCGTTACCCGACTCGACAAAAGCTCTCTTGAGCTCGTTTAAAAAAACTCGTTTAATAAACGATTAAACTCTAAATTCAAGGTATTCGGCTTGTTAGCTCGTGAGCGGGTTCGTTAGTGAGTTATAGAGTGAGTTCGTTATTAAACTTGTATAAATTAAACTAATAATTTGGTTTTAATTATAATTTTTACACTTGTTCATATGAAAAATATAAAAATATATATATAAACTTATTTATTTACGTATCTTAGTAGGTGTATTATATACTTTAAAAAATATTTTATTTTATTTTTGTAATTAAGTAAAGAATTATTTAATTAATAATTAATATCTTTTGAGCTCGTTTAGACTCGATTAAATTCGAAAAAGCTCGCGAGTCATCGATATGTTCGTTAAAAAAAGCTCGAGCTCGATAATAAACGAGCAAGCTTAAACTCTCTAAACTCGACTCGACTCGACTCGTTTACAGCCCTAGTTCGAAGTATTATATTAATATTATGAATACTTGATATTTTATTCAAAAATTAAATATTTAATTAATAATTCTTTACACTTAATTTTTATCATATATTATCTTATGAACATATATATAATTAAATATTATTAAATGTAATATTATAATACAATATCATTTGCTTTTTAAATATGATTTGATATCAAATACAATATAATAAATATATTATCATCAACTCTTTAGACATAATTTAACATCTATATTTAAAAGTAAATGATTTGAATCCTATAACAAATAAGAATTCTTACTATTTACAAAATTAATACCCCAAAATTCTAAATATTAGGATTCAAAATTTAAACAAATATTAAATTAAACATGCCGTGGTCCAACAACAATTGTTTCTTGTGAATAGGATGAGCTAATCTGGAGGAGTCACGTACGACCAGAGAAAGAGCTGAGCAAACTGAAAGGTAAGCTCACTTAAGAAAAGAGCCGAGGAGGGTATGAATGTTTAGAACAATATATTTTTGCATGGTGAGGGCAAAATAGTCATTTAACTAAATTATGTCATCATCATCTATGCGAAAAAACTCTTATATTGAGCATTTGGGATAAAAATAAATAAACTCATTATTCGTTCATATCTGTGTTGGGTCCCTGTAATGGATCTTGTTAATTTATTAACATGATTTAATCTGATTAGATTTGCATTTTAATTTTCTCAAATAATTGCACTCAGAGTTTATGCCTATCCAAAACATTGTAGCTGATGCAATGGCTGTGGTTACCTCGATAATAAAAACACCAAAGATGCTGTCCACTCGCTAAAATATTATGTCAATTGTTTGTAGCTAATTTATCCCAAACAGTGCCATAAAGTTGGGTGATAAAAGAATACATACAATTAGTTACCGGACAACAATGTTGGTTGGACAAAATACATTCGAATATTCTGCAAATTTTTCCATAGACAAGTCTCTTGATTTTAATTAGTGCTCATAGTTTATCATGATATGTGTTTATTGATGAAATAAAAATAAATAATATAATATTACAATATAATGGACCGGGGTCCAAACCCATATTGCCTCCAAACAAAACATACATGTGCTCCGATGGACCGATCCAATACCATGATAAATGGACTTGTATTAGAATTAATTCAGCTAGATTACAATCTGATAATTGTGGGACCCATACGTACTCTAAACAACCGCTCTCATGCTTCCAAATGGGTCACGATCAAAACCAACTTCGTCTCTAAACTACAAATTCAGATACTCTGACATGACTATAGTGCTCAACGGGTCAAGCATGGGTCAAGTCGTTGGTGGCCCATTAAACTAAAGCAAAACTTTGAGTCGTGTTTTCACCGCCAATTTTAGAGTTCAAGCCTAGCCCACAACTTAAAAACAAGTTAAAAATGTGTCCGGCCAAAACTTGGCCGTGTCAGTGGACGGGACAAATGGGTTGAACCAAAAATATTCGATCTGTTCGGGCTTGAATAACCGTTGACCACTACCACTAGCCCAACTTAGCCTTAACGTTAGCAAGTGGTTTATTTTTACAGTTGTAGTCATCAATCGATATACGGTACACCATGAATATTGTTGTGCAACTAGTCGATGAATACATTATTTGAAATTATCAGATACATTGGGTAAAAAATAAATATACATCATTATATTGATATGTTTATATTAAAGAATAAGTATATATTATGGGAAAGTTTTGTAATTCCCCCCACCCACTTTACGATACTCGTGTATTTTAAGTCATTAGATCATTCCACTACATAAAAATTGAAATGATTTAACAGTTAAAAATGCATCGGTATGGTAAAGTGTATTATGTGTGCAATACATCAATATATAAAAATCTTATATTATTAATTCAGTGTACAACTTGAATTCTATGCATTCACGTGATTTTTTGAGAAAAATGTTTAGATGTGTATATGTGTCTGTGTATTTATATTTATTTTTATTATTATTGCTCCTCCTATCCCATTTCCACGATCTTACTCATTATTATTCTCTCTCATTATTATTCTCTCTCCTATCCCCACTCATCTCTCTCCTTTGTACTTTTTCACGCATTTTTTATTATTATTCTCTCTTTTATCCCATTTTTTGTCATCAACCGTTTCTTTGTATAAGTTCCTCAGAATTTGAATTCCATTTTTTTTCTCCAACCCGTCAAATACTACGCAAAATATGAAATTGCATACAGACGATAATAATATGTAAATTTGATAATATTATTTATACGATCTTATCAATTTTCTTTTGTCAATCTATCTTTTATTTTTTATAATATTTTTTCTTCGCCACCCTTCAATTTTTTATTTTCTGTTTTCATTGTCTGTTTATTTTACTAATATTTTTTATTAAATACCACTTTTTTTTCTTTTCGCCCTATTACGTAACCCTTCAATTTTTTATAAGATAACATTCAGTCTTTCGATAATAAGATGTCCTCTCTATAATTGACGCGTTTCCATATAAATAGAAAAACATTCAATTCAACTAGTTTTGATACTTGTTTTTCAATTTATATGATTTGATCTACGATATCGATCAATTTGACTATTTAGTTTTAGATATTCCAGTGTCAATAATAAGATATCCTCCCTATATCTTCATGTGTTTACGCAAGATAATAAAAAAAAATTTAACTACCAACGTATTTAATTTAACTTTTATTAATAACCGCTTGAGTAATTTTTTATATTACGTAATTGGTGTGTTTCCATATAAATGTTATCCGTATCTCTAAATGTGTCTACGCAAAATAAAAAAAAATAACTTTCATTAATAACCAACGTATTTAATTTAATTTTCATTAATAACCATAATTTTAAAAAAATAACTTTCATTAATAACCAACGTATTTAATTTAATTTTCATTAATAACCATAATTTTTTATATCATGTAATTGACGTGTTTCTATATAAATAGAAAAATATTCAGCTAAATATTAATTCTTTGATACTGTTTTTTCAATTTATATTATTATCTGTATGATAGACGATTCTGATAACCTCATGTAATTGACGTGTTTCCATGTAAATAAAAAAATATTCAGATTATTACTAATTCTTTCATACTGTTTTTTCAATTTATATTATTTCATCCGCACGATAGACGATGCTGATTAACTTGACTTTGTTTCTAAATAGTCTTACAAAATTTTAACATTTTATTATTTACTACTGTAGAGTTCTATATTATTTGTTGTTTTCTATCGGTCTTATGAATTGTAATTTTTGTTTGATATTTGTTAGGCCTTGTAATTTATTTGTTGAGATTATATATTAAGTTATATTTTGAGAAAAATAATTATTTTTATATTAAAGATAATTCACAAGAAATATATAATTATTTTTTAATATTAAAATAATGTGTTCAAGTAGCTCACGCATTACACAAACTTATTTACCCTATCCGATGTTGAGATCGAAACGCAATGCATTGCGTGATACGTGTTTTTAAAATACTAATTTTTTACCTTTAATAATCTCTTTCGTTTTGCACATATCTTTATCCTTCTTAAAAAATTTCGACTAATACTTCCAGTTTATCCTTATCATTCTTCTCTTCATCGTTCTTAAATGTCTCAACAATAAGATTTGAAATATGAACTTTGGTAATAGATTTGAAATATATCAACTTTGGTTTTGATTTATGATTATAATATATTTGAAATATGAACTTTGGTTTTGATTTATGATTATAATTGTTAATTCATGAACGATTTATGTGTATGATTTGAGATGTCAAATGGAGTTTTATAAACTACCAAAAATTATTTGGGGTGATTGTTGAGCCTTTCACAGAGGCAAAATGCTACTCTTCCTCATTATGAGTATTTTATTTCTTATTTCATGAAATACAAATAAAAAAAACTTTTAATTTTTTTTAATTATTATTTTTTCAGTCTTCCTCTGTGCATGTGGTTTTATGTTTTGACGAGATTTTTAAAATTTTGAAAATGCACGATTGTTCTGTGTAATTTAGGGTTTATTCCATAAATCTTAAATAATTGTTCAGGTGAAATTGACCTTTATTTTTAGAATCCATAATGGTTCATAATTCAATTTTTAAACTTTTTTTCATTATTCATTTGTCCCCATTATACTCCCCGCCAGATTATTGTGCTTATTTAAATTTTTATTGTATAATGATTTGTTGTTTCATAGGTTAGCTACCTAATTTTGAAGGTGTAGCATATATTTATTTGATTTGTTAATATTATTTACAAGATGAAAATGAATGATATATTTGAAATTTTTGAGATTATTTCAATGAGTTTTAAATTATATTCTGATATGATATTACACATTTAGAGATCTTCTATATTTTCAAATTTCTTCTTTTTTAGCTTATTTGAATATGTGTAATTTTCTTTATTATGTGCAAAATATGATTTTATTTTGAATAAATTTTATTGTATATTTTATTAAATCTAACATACCCTCACCGTTATATTTTATTAAAATCTTTCAAATAATATAGTTTTTGAAAAAAGTCCATACTTTCCTCTATTTGTTTTTTATTTTGTTTTTGTTTTTCACAATAAAATACTTATCTTTTTGAAACATTATTATTTTGTGTAGTATTAAAAATATCTATCTATATATATATATATTAAAAGAGAGGTTTGCGTAATAGGTTTTTTATTGTCAGTCCAGAGAGAGATAGACAAATATGAGTAGTAAAGAGAAAAAATGTCACGTAAAATTATTTTCCTTTTTTAGTTATGTAGGAATTTTATTAACATAATTATGATAGATACATTAATTAATATTAATTAATATTAATGATTATTTGGTTTCATTTTTTAATTAAAAACCACATAGAATTAGTTTCCTCTTTTAATTATGTATGAATCTTCTTAACCTAATTAAGATAGATACTTTAATTAACATTATAAAATAATAAAAAAGTAATATTATATACACACACATATATATATTATATTTATATAATCACTTATATGTGAGAGAGTATACCATGGACTCAGGTGCATCTTGTAAGGTGCACCTGAAACTTAATTTATCATCGCATATAACTGGTATATATTATCACATTTAACTGATACATATCATCACAAGTAATTGAAATTCTAAATCTAAAATTTAAAATCCTAAAATTAAAAAAATAAACCTAAAACAAAAAATTAAACCCTAAAAATGGAAAATTAATCCCTAAAGTAAAAAATTAAACCCTAAAATTGAATATTAAACTCTAAATTCTAAATTTCTATCATATATCGTCACATATAACTGACACATATCATCACATACAACTGACACATATCATCACATATAACTAGCAGAATGATAGATTTTTGCTAGAACCCTAAAATGAAAAATTAAATAAAAAAATATAAAGAAATAAAAAATTAAACCTTAAAATGAAATATTAAACCCTAAAAATGGAAAATTAAACACTAAAATGGAAAAGTAAAGCCTAAACTCTAAATTTTTGACACATATCATCACGTATAACTATCATATATCATCACGTATAACTGTCATATATCATCACGTATAACTATCATATATCATCACGTAAACCTAATAAATTGCCCTTATATGTTATTTGATTTTTATTATGAGTTTTCTTTTTACGTCTTTTCGTTATTTTTCTCATTCTGAGTCCAACAATATCAAATTTGTCATTTTTTCTCAAAATAACTTGATCAATTTATTTAATTAAATTATACAAAGATGCACAATAGAATATAATATGATATTATTTTTTATTGGTCATCAACATGTTGTTTATAAAATATTATTTCAACACCTTTTCATTTAAATTGATCTCATAAATTAATTA
>BMAC01000376.1:67000-85677 GCA_014905375.1 Phtheirospermum japonicum
ATTTGAAAAAAAAAAAAAAAGATATGGAGATACCATGTCTCTTTCGTGTACAACTTTTTTAATATCTTCTTTTTGGGTGTGGGCTCCTATATATATCTTTTGCACAAAGTTTTTCCTAGTACCAGCTAATGACATGACCTAAAAAGTGAGCAAACAAAACAAATCTCATGACCAGAAGATCAAGTTGAGAATTGGGTCCATTTGAACTGTCTTTTTTTTACCTTCGCTCATTAATTCGAACGGCTGGCTTAAAGCTGGCAAGGTTGTTGACATTCCCCCATGCAGATTCGGATGAGATACTCTGTTCCATTATATTCTATCTCAAATTACCATAGTAACTTTCCTTAATAAATCAGGCATAAATTGTGAGTTTCATTATACACATAATAAATTTTGGTTTGAAATGATTGTTTCAATATTTTGTTCGATTCACAAATGACCGTATTATACCAAAATTAAAATTGCTACTTTAACTAAAGGCAAAATCATCAATGACCTAAATTGACCCATCAAAATGTTATCAAATCTCTTTGATATTTATTAATCTATTTTGTGATATTGATGTAGGTGAAGTGGATCAGAGTGTTGTATTCCGATTTTACGGCCTTCACGCAAGACCAGGAATACCTAATCTCGCTGAATGGGCAGAAACAAAAATTTGACTATGTCGAAGGTTTTGTTATCGTCGATGAAGGGCTCATCAACAACTGGCGATCTTCGTTTTTTTCCCCACGAAATCCTGTCAAGATTTCGTCTCTTAACGCCGATGGAGGCGTCCTCTACTGCCTCGAAATTACGAAAAATTATCAGGAATCGGATGCTCATACCATAGACCAGGTACATGCACAATATTTCTAAATTTAATTTGGTCATCATATATATTATATCGGAGGATGTTCAATGTTTCATGTGTGACTAGGAACAATATAATGAATTTTGGGTATATAATAAAAGTGTTTGATTCTCGATTTACAGGGTAGTTCGTATTGATGATTAGTAATAATGATATTATTATTAATAACCACACACATATTGGTAGCTAGGTCCATTTAGACGGCTAAAAATATTCCAGACCATTGCAAGCTGTACTTAAATTTCCTCAGTACTGTCATTAGTCAAAGTAAATTATTTTTAAATATATGTATCGAGTGACATTAGTTTCGTTTTTACTTCAAAATGAGTTTTTTTTATTTTTTCTAAAAACATGTACTTATTGAGAAATTTCATAATATTATCTCTTGACTTTTCAGCACTAAGATTAGTCTTTTTTTTTCCTTTTTAGTGAATAATAATAGCACATCCATTTTATGGATAAAGTAATCATATACTTAGATGCAAGAAAAAAAGAAAAAAATTCTCTTAAAAGAAGGGAAGAATATAAAGGAAGATCTTACAAAGATTATGTTCTCTTTTCTTAATAAGATTTTAAAAATGAGAAGATTCTTCTTACATTGATTTTCTATGTTCTCTTTTGGCATTGCAAGATTCTGTGATCTTTTTTCTGGGTTTTTGTTACTTGGATTGGTATGAAATTGCTTTCCAAAGCAATAACCATCAAAAGTCGTAACGAACATGAAAAGACAACGTCGAATTTTTATTGTAATCTTTGAGCTGATACATATCTTAAGAGCTAACATCAACTTTTTTGTACTTTAGTTACCAATGCTATAAAATACTGTAATTCGGGACCTATAGCTTTAGACTAATTAAATTATTGCACTAATTTATACTACTATAACTACCCAAAAGTATTACTACTACTCCTATCTATATTGGACTATGGGTGTGTGCTTATATTACTGTTTTGCTTTTTAAAAGAATTGACTTATCGTAATAATAATTAAATTAAATTAAATTAAATTTTGCAGAATTTGATGTAGAAGTAGACATTTGAAAACACTAGAAAATATTGTGCAGGGTGTTAATCACAATTAGAAATTAATTTTGACCATCTTCTTATCCAGGAAGTGGAGGCTCTATTGAAGAAATTGAATTTCATACCGGCCTCAGTATTTACAACTGAGCTTCCATATGTGGACTTCCTGGACAGGGTTCATAAGGCCGAGCTTAAACTCCGGGCCAAGAATCTGTGGGATGTTCCACACCCATGGCTAAACCTATTTGTGCCTAAATCAAGAATCGGAGACTTCGATAGAGGGGTGTTCAAGGGCATTTTGGGCAACAACACTAGTGGCCCTATTCTCATCTACCCTATGAACAAAAACAAGTAAGCCCCTATTTTTAATTGATACAAAAGTAAGGTCACAAAATTTTTTTGTTCAAACATAATATTTTTAAACATAAATTAAACTCGATAATTTAATACTATTTCATGGCAGTGAATGCTAACATGAGCTTGTTTGTAACTAATGCAGGTGGAACGAGAAGAACTCAGTGGTGACCCCAGACGAAGATGTGTTTTACTTAGTAGCGCTACTTAGGTCTGCATTGGACAATGGCGATGAAACGCAAAATCTAGAGCACTTGAGTGATCAAAATCGTCGAATCTTGCGATTTTGCGAAGAGTCGGGTATCAAATTTAAGCAATATCTTCCCCATTACACCACACAAGAAGAATGGAAACATCATTTTGGGGAAAGATGGAACTTGTTTTCGAGACGGAAAATGGAGTTCGACCCGAGGAATATTTTAGCCACGGGGCAACGCATATTTAAGCCGTCTCTCAATCGAAGGGGAGCTTCATGGTGATGGGAAATAATGGTGCATGGCTCATGATTATATTACATATATATAGGTCACATGCATATTTATTTATGTAAATATAGGGAGAAATACAAGAATTCAACTGGGATGTTGCAATAATAATAATATTATTATTATTGTTATTATTATTTGGTTTCATTTTTCTTTATGGAGTTGTTGTAGTATTTTATTGACTAATTAATAGAAATTAATGTTACGATTTGAACCTCTCTTGGATTACTTTTTGCCACTGAGATGTACAGTTCTTATATTAAGCTTTTGTTGTAAAACTAAGAAAAGATAGAAGAAAATGATCGAGACACAAGTTTATTATAAAGACTAAAATCTCTTTTATAGATACAAGATTAGGATTTAGGGATGGTCATTCATATAATATATAGTTAAAGCAATTAATTAATTACAACACTCCTCCTTTAATGACCTTAAAAATGTTGTCTCGTTAAAACCTTGTCATGAAAACTCAATGGGACAAAACCTGATCGAAGGAAAAAGAGTACAACCCTACTCCCCTGAAAATCATGAATGTAGATCTTTAAGTCGACGCATGTCAATCTTGTGTGATATTGGTAATGCTTTTGTGAATAAGTCTGCCAAATTATCATATGAGTGAATCTGCTAAATATCGATATCACCATTCTTTTGGAGATCATGTGTGTAGAAGAACTTTGGAGATATATGATTTGTCCTGTCACCTTTTATATAACCTTCTTTGAGTTGTGTGATGCACGCTGCATTGTCTTCATATAATACAGTCGGTTTATCCTTTGTCGAAATTAATCTGCATGACTCTTGGATGTGATGTGTTATATTTCTTAACCATATACATTTTCGACTAGTTTCATGGATTGCAATGAGTTCAGAGTAATTTGCAGATGTTGCTGTTAAAGTTTGATTCACAGATCTCCAAGATATAGCAGTTCCTTCACATGTAAGCCTGTTTGTGATTTGGCTTTATGTGGATCTGAGAGATAACCTGCATTTGCATATCCCACTAAAGAATTTCAAGGATTTTCTAGAAAATATAATCCAAGGTCGATAGTGCCTTGTAGATAACGTAGAACGTGCTTAACACCATTCGAATGTCTTAAAGTGGGTGTACTGCTATATCTTGTAAGGAGATTTATAAAAAAAGCTATGTTTGGTCTAGTGCAATTAGCAAGATCAGATAATGCACCAATTACACTAAGATATGGTACTTTAGGACCAAGTATCTTTTCCCCATCTTCAGTTGGTCGAAACTATTTACTTCTAGTTTTCTAATGACCATTGGTGATGACAGTAGATGTACTTTATTCATGTAAAAACGTTTTAATACTTTTTCTGTATATGATGATTGATGAATGAATAATCCTCCATGGAAATGCTCGATTTGCAAACCTAGACAAAGTTTTGTTTTTTCCAAGTCTTTCATCTCATACTCATTTTTTAAATATTCAGCAATTTTATTGAGCTCTTCAAGAGTCCCAATTAAATTCGAATCATCAACATAAACTGCTATAATTGCAAATCCATTAATTGTTTTCTTTATGAAAACACAAGGACAAATATCATCATTCTTATATCCTTCTTTCTGTAAATATTCACTAGGTCTATGGTACCACGTTCATCCATATTGTTTCAGCCCATACAACGATCTTTGTAGTTTAATTGAAAATATATGTTTGGGGTATGAATCACTTGCTTCTGGTAATTTAAACCCTTTGGGGATTTTCATGTAAATGTCACTGTCTAGTGATCCATATAAATATGCAGTAACTACATCCATAAGGCGCATATCAAGCCTTTGTGACACAGTTAGACTAATCAAATATCTAAATATAATTGTGTCCATTACTGGAGAGTATGTTTCCTCGTAATCGATTCCTGGTCTTTGAGAGAAACCTTGTGCTTCGAGTCGGGCTTTATATCTTATATTTCATTCTTTTCATTTCTCTTTCTTACAAATACCCATTTGTATCCGACGGGAATAACATTTTTGGGGGTTTGGATTATAGGTCCAAACACTTTTTGTTTTTTCAAAGAATTTAATTCAGCTTATATAACTTATTTCTATTTTGGCCAATCATTTCTATTTTGACATTTTTCAACAGACTTTGGTTCAGGATCCTGATTTGATATCTCAAGAGCTATATAGGCGAATATATCATCCATGATGACATTTTTTCTCTCCAATAATTTATAAGAGCATAAATAATTAATCGAGGTCTTATTATTTTTGGACACTAATAACTCTTCAGAAACTACATTGGTTTATGTGATTGATCAGTCATTTTTGTCATTGCTTGGTCCCTATCTTGAGCTTTCCTCTTTCGGGGTACATAATCTTTGGAACCAATCGGTCGACTTCATTTGTTGATATTGCATGTCCTACAGGGACATCAATTTTGGCTGGTGTATTTGCAGCTGGTATGAAAGATTGTGTCACTTTTCTTGTATCGACAAAAGCATCAGGTAGTTGATTTGCAACCTTTTGCAAATGAATTATTTGTTCAACTTCTTGTTCACATTTATTATTCCTTGGATCAAAATGTAGCAGAGTGTTTTCATTCCAATAAAGACCTTTATTCTTTTCTGGATGTAGTATTGTCCCGCCTAGTGTTGGATATGTCATTTCATCAAAATGATAATCTGCAAAACGTGCAGTGAATAGATCTCATATTTAAGGTTCAAGGTATCTTATGATTGAAGGAAAATCAAATCCAACATATATTCCAATTCGTCATTGGGGACCCATTTTTGTGCGTTGTGGGGCTGTAATTGGAACTTGAACAGCACAACCAAAAATTCGTAAATGAGAAACATCAGGTTCTCGACTGCATACAAGTTGCAAGGGGGGTGTTGGTGATAGGCCGTTGGTATAATATGAATTAATGTTGCTGCATGTAATATGGCATGACCCCAAGCAAATGTGGGGAGTTTTGACTTCATAATTAATGGTCTAGCAATAAGTTGAAGACGTTTAATAAATGATTCTGCTAAACCATTTTAGGTATGGACATGAGCAACTGAATGTCCAATCTCAATCCCAATTTCCATACAATATTTATTAAATGCTTTAGATTGAAACTCACTGGCATTATCAAGACGAATTTTCTTGATTGCATAATCGGGAAATTGAGCTCTTAGTTTTATTATTTGAGCAAGTAGTCTGGCAAATGCTACATTTCTTGTAGAAAGTAAACATACATGAGACCATCTAATATAAGCATCAATCAATACCATAAAGTATCGAAATGGTTCACAAGGTGGATGTATTGGTCTACAAATATCTCCTTGAATTCTTTCCAAGAAAGATAGAGATTCAATTTTAACTTTCGTGTAAAAAGGTCTAGTTACTAACTTGCCTTGTGCACAAGCGTCACATGGAAATTCATTTGTTAAAAGAATCTTCTGGTTCTTTATATTATGTCCATGTGAATTATTAATTATTCGGTGCATCATTGTTGCTCCAGGGTGCCCAAATCTATCATGCCAAAGTATAAACTTTTTGTGTCATTGAACTTCAAGCTCATGACATGATTTGCCTCAATTGCTTTTATGAATGTAAAATATATTCCAAATGATAAAATTGAGAACTTTTCTTTTATCTGCTTCTGTCCAGATACAAAAGAGTTTATACAAAGATATTCGTTACTACCTTCTTGTATTGTCTCAATGTGGTATCCACTACTGCGGATATCCTTAAAACTCAATAAGTTTCTTCTAGATCTACTAGAGTAAAGTGAATCTTCTATAATTAACTTAGTATTATTTGTTAAAATAATACAATCTCTTCCGGAGCCTGCAATGATGTTTGATACACCTGATATAGTATTCACATTATTTTCTGCCAATGTTAGTTTGAGAAAATATTTCTTTTCTTGCAGAATGGTGTGCGTAGTTGCACTATCAACTAGACAAATATCATGTGAGTTCATCTTTTGTAATTCTTGATAAATAGTCGAACAATTGCTTGGGGAATTTGTAGAATAATATTGCTTGGGCATTAGTGGAACAATAGCTTGGTGAATTGGTAGAACAATCGTGCTGATAACGTGTTTTAAAACTAAGAAAAGAGAGAAGAGAGTGATCAAGAGACAAGTTTATTATGGGGACTAAAGTCCCTTTTATACATACAAGACTAGGGTTTAGGGGTAGAAAGATCATTCATATAATATATAATTAAAGTAATTAATTAATTACAACAGTTTTATATTAATGTAAACGTGTAAAAGAACTAAAAGTCATATTCACTCATGTTAGCCAATTACAGGGTAGAGTCAAATCTAGTGTTATCTAATATTCAAATGACTTCTACATTTAAATATATTCTTAACAATTGCAATATAAATAACTAATTTAACACCCGTATATTATGCGAGATTTGGAAAAAATGTAATATTCATTAAAAATACTAAAAGAATATTATTGAAAATGATACATACAAATCGTAACATTATTTGTTCAAGAAAATTATTTTTCACGATAAATAATTTTTCCACACAAATCAGAATATTATATATTCTCATTGCAGTAAGACTGATTTTCACAATAAAAATATTTCAAGTTTCATTTACCGTGAGTCACAAAATTAGTTATAAAGTATATAAAACACCTAAACTTGATGGGAATACCCGTAAAAAATTGAGTTTGAAAAAATGTAAAACATAACACTCTTGTGTCCAATGTGAATATGTGATATAAAAAATTAAAATTTATAAGGCACTGATAATTTTATTGAAAAAATATCGTACATATAACTTGTAGTATATGTAATATTTTTTTTTTCTGTGTACGACACTATAGATATATAGTGTGTGTGTTCATTATATTGGTATTAGATAAAAAAAATTTGAATATATTTAATATTTATTTTCTAGGCGTAATAATTTATTGTTATTATTTATTTATCTTTTTTGTTCCCCTTTTTTTTCTTGGCGTAACAATAGTTTTTCATATATATTTTTAATATTATTTGCAATTCATTATATTAGGAATAGATAAAGAAGCTTAAGTTTATATTTTTTATATTTATTTTTATTTTGTAATAATTTTATATAACTCGTATTTTTCTTAAATAAATATTTGAAATTTTAATAAAATTATTTCAAATTTTATTATAAATAAAAATTAATGCAACTTATATAGATTTTTTCTAATTAGATATAATTTATTTATATTTTTATATTAGAAGAATAGAAGTAAGATATTGAATTAGACAAAATATGTTAAAGAAAACATAAATTAGATGACGTGTAATAAAATGAAAATATTTAATTAGGAAAATTATTAAATTAGATAAAATATAATAAAAGAAAAATATTAAATTATTTAAATATTAGGCTTGGATGATACTGAAATACCAGAATTTTTTTCAAAGTTAATGAAGCATAAAAAACATATGAATTATGAGAATTTTAAGTTAATATATAGAAGATTTAACCAGCCATGCCATTAATTTAATCAAAGAATGATCAAAAATTAAAAACTAAATGAGAAAGCTACTACAAAAGAGAGCAAAAGATTGCCAATTTCAGCTTCAGCCAAGGATTTTCTACTCTTTTCCTATTGCTATTGGGCCTGCAGAATCTCGATACGCTGGGCTTTATAATATTCGTTTGTGCACTTAGACCAGCCTACCAGGCAATTTAAGGCATTTCCCTTTAGATCGCAGGAGCCCAAATAGTCTAGCAGGATTCAATTATTATTTTTTTTAATATAAAATGTCAGCACGGAATATTTAAAAAATATATTTAACTTGTGTGTCACACTTGATTTAAATCAATTGCTGAGTGAATTAATATTTTGTAACGTACTAAAATAAAATTCTTTTTTGTAATATCATATTATATCGTGACAATAATTACTCATCACATTACTTTTTAAAATAATACTTTAAACATCGTAAAATAATTTTTATTTTACATCTAGAATGTTGTAGTAAATCGTCTTAGTTTTTGATAATATGTCCATCCTTAGCCCTGATACACACTCCAATATCGCCTATGTTTCTGCTTAATTATTTGTTTGTAGGAATCCAGTGTAAATTTGAAAAAGAATGTCATTTGCAAATATGGTATACATTATGTATTTTTTATTTATTATATGATGTTTTATATATATACATTGATGTAATTATATATTTTTATCTTTTATGTATTGCATCAAATATAATAAATTATATATATAATTTCATGTGTTGTGTCTAATAATTTTAAATGGTCCACTTATTGCAACAAATTACTCACAGTACACCGGTGAAAAATAATTGTTGTTCATAACGACTGATGTTTGTCTTGTTATCAAACTTCTGATGTTTCCATGTTTGCACCACTTAGTAAATTCAAAATTAAATAAAACTCATAATGATTATCCACCAAAACTGAACAAAGTAATAAAAAAAAACTTTTTTTTGCCGAAGAGTGATAGCAAATGAACACTCTCCTTGTTATATTTACCATCTTATACCGTGAATCCCACGGTAATAATCGTTCGTTAAAAAATATATGTTAGAGAAATTTATTTACGGGAATTTCTTTGTTTTCCTTCTGTGGTTATTTGTTTTTTGGAATAAAATTATTAGGAAACTAGATTTTATCTTTATTTTATTTCTTAGATAGAGTTTTTGGTTTAGTTAACTTGTCTATTAAGTTTAGGACTCTTGTCTATATAAGATAAAAAGTATTCTTGTAAATACACGCAGCAAGGGAACTTGATCGAAGCAAGCAGACGTAAAAATAGAGCAGAAAGCAAGCACGAGAGTTCGAAGAATACTTGAAGCCACGATTCACGACATATACATCTTTGAAATTGCGTAACCAACGAAAGCGTGGCCACGGGTATTTTAGTATCAAGTGTTCATACTAATGTTTTCATATATTACTTTATAATTTTGTATACATTGCTTACGAACGAAATTTAATTTGCTGTGTTCTTTATTTTTATTCTTATTATGTTGCTTATCTTTATATAAACTGTTTTATATTAGTTCTGGTGTTTTAACACTAGACTTAACATCGTTTTACTGATACTTATTTTTAATCCATAGGCCTACAGAATTTACAATTAAAGCATCTAGAGCAAGTTACTTGACGTACTAAGTATACTGATCCTTATTTTTGTCCATAGGCCTAGAATTCACAATAGGCATCTAGAGCATGTTACTTGACGTACTAAGTATACTGATCCTTATTTTTGTAGGACGCTATGGATGCTCAAAGAAATCCGCGACCTCCAATCCTTACT
The DNA here is from genome assembly GCA_014905375.1 of Phtheirospermum japonicum. NCBI lineage: Eukaryota > Viridiplantae > Streptophyta > Magnoliopsida > Lamiales > Orobanchaceae > Phtheirospermum > Phtheirospermum japonicum. Next base: position 76,949 of record BMAC01000376.1, read on the forward strand.
GGCGAAAACTATTCTCTCTAAAAACAAAGGATGAGGTGGCACATCAAGAACATTGATAAACGAGCGTGGAGAACCATACTGGTTGGATGGGAAAAACCAAGCATTACTAATGCTGACGGTGATACCATTATCAAGATGAATAAGAATGGACGACTGATGAACTAGCCTTGTCCAATTGGAACTCCAAGGCTATCAACACTCTATGTGGCTATGTTGACTCAAACTACTATAAGGTGATCAAAATGTGCGAGTCGGCAAAAGATGCATGGGATGCGTTGCAGAGGGTATGTGAGGGTACTCACAGTGTCAAGAAGTCAAGACTGAGGATATTGACTGCTACTTTTGACTCTATGAGGATGGACGAAAAAGAATTCATCATGGACTATGCAATGAGACTCTCAGATATTGCCAACGAGTGTAAAGAACTTGGTGAAGGTGTGACTAACTCACGTCTTGTGGGAAAGTTACTGAGATCCATCTCGAAAAAATTCAGCATCGAAGTGGTAGCTATTGAAAAAGCAAATGACACAGATGATTTAGACTTCGATGCATTAGTAGGCTCGCTCAAATCGTTTGAGATGGAACATCTTTGTTCCAACTCAAAAGAGAGAAATGTTGCTCTAACTTCTAATGTTAACTCTGATGACGATGAAGATATGGATTGGAGAGAGCTACTAGAGAAGATTGAAACTACCACACTTGGAGAAGAAGAAGTGTATCTTATCTCTCAACGGTTCAACAAGCACTTGAAGAGGAAAAACAATATTGGAGGATCATATTCAAAATTCAAGCCAGAGACGCCAACACCAAAATTATCAGGGCGTACACTTGCCAAATTCCAGTTTTCACCTTCGAAGTCCAAAACATCTAGTTCCTCAAAGCCCCCAAATGAAGTTAAATGCCATGAGTGTAAAGGTTGGGGACATTATAAAAATGAATGTGCAAATACTCTGAGAAAGAAGAGTTTGATTGCAAAAGAGTTCGATGAGGAGGACAGCGATTCTGGCGATTCTGACGATTCTGACACTTTTAAAACTGTTCCATCTCTGTCTGCTAACGTTGTGTGGGATGACGACATTCATTTTGGTAACACCAAAACCAACATCTAGTGGATGAATGCAGAAGTTGAGGAAACACCTAACAGGTACGAGAAGCAGAGAATTGAGTATGAAGAATTATTTGAAAATATCAGGAAAAATAAAACAAACATATAATTTTAATATAATACAAAAATATTATTTTTATTTTGTTTTATTTTTACATTATATACATCTAAGAAAATAGGTAACTTTTTTTAATAAAATAAAATATACATAACAGTTACTCCTAAAAAATAATTATAATTACATTAGTTAAATTTAAAATATTATATTTAAATTCTCTAATATCTTTATTTACACTTTTAATAAGTGTATAGTACATAAAGAACTTTAAAAGTATTAATGCTTTCATAATAAATATATAATTTATTAAAAAATAAATAACGACATAATTTATTAAACATAGATGTATTATCTCAATCTCACAATTTTAGAAAAAAATTGGATTTGTGATAATATTGTTATATATATATATAAAATACAATTTTAGAAATTCATCTATATGAAAATAATAAAATAAAAAATTAATGTTTTCTTAGCTTATTAGACATTCTAACTACCAGGAAAAACAAAATCAAAATGTGACTATATACTGTATCATCGTTTTATATAACACCGCATAAAAGAGATAATTTAATTAATTCATATCCTTAAATTAGGATCAGTTAACTTTAAACTACACACACACATATCATTCCTCAAATGAAGAGAAACTTCTTCAATTAATTAAATTAAATTAAATTACTAATAAATTAGTACAAATACAGATATATATAAATATAAGCTTAATTTGATTGATCACCACATATAAATATAAATACTGAGTCACCATGAAATAGAGCGAATGTTAAGTTTCTTTTATAACAAATCAATTAGAAAGTGGTATAAATTAAGACAAACCAATATATGGTCTTAATTATGTTAATATGAATTATTAATAAATTAATCAATAAGTAAAAATATAGGTGCATAGATATCTTGGTAAAATAAAATAAATAATTTTACAATTATGTTTCATCAATTATAAATATGTATACATTCAGATATTTAATTAAGATTCCGCCGCGAAAACATAGCGGCCATAATAAAATAAAGCGAAGCAGCTAGATATAATTAAGGTTTTCAGCTTTAAGTATTGATTGTTGTTAAGTCTTTATGAATTAGTAATTTTTCTAATTAAATCAAACAATTAGAAAGTGATATAAATTAGGACAAATCACAATATGATTTCAATAAAGTCAATATAAATTATTAATTAAATTAATTAATCAGTATAAATATAGATGTATAGATATCTGGGATAGTATACCATGGACCCAGGTGCACCTTGTAATTTAATTTATCATCGCATATAATGACACATATCATCACATATAACTACCACATATCATCACATATAACTGGCAGAATGACAAATTTTTGTCCGGACCTAAAATGGAAAATTAAATAAAAAAAATAAAAAATTAAACTTTAAAATGAAATATTAAACCCTAAAAATAGAAAACTAAACCCGAAAATAGAAAAGTAAACCCTAAACTCTAAAACTTTGACACATATCATCACGTATAACTATTACATATTATCACGTATAACTATCATATATCATCACTTAAAACAGGGTGCACCTAGCAAGGTGCACCCAGGTGCACCTAATAAATTGCCTTGATATCTTTGGTAGAATAAAATATAATAATATAATTAAGTTTATCAATTATATAGATATATATGGAACGAATTCTATATTTTAATAAATATGTTGCCTTTTGGCTTTAATTCCAATTCTGTTACCTAATTAGGAGTTCATTCTAATTAATACGTATAGTAATTTGAATACTCGCATTTTATGTGAGCATATCGAAAAAAATACATTTAAATATAAATGTTATTAAAAAATTATTAACTTCAAAAAGTGAATTATTAATACAAAAATAAATATTGATCGCTTTAAATTTTGGAAATCCTATTTGTAGACAACATTAACTGTTTTATTTACAATGATATAATTCTCGTCGCAGTAAATAAAGTTTCAATATTCTTCGATATTAAAACATAACTCTGACCCATGTGTTGCACGGGAGTTATAAAAAGGGAAATGACTACGGTGACGTGAAGGCACTATGCCCCCTGCATTTATATCCATTGATCTACCATTATTCATAATCAACTTTTAATCTAATGGTTCTTATTAATTGAAGAATGGTACATTCACGGCACCGTAGAAATCCCCTAGAAAAAGACACTTCTTAAAATTTTATAGTATCTGTAAAAATGAAGAATTTTGAAACATGGGTAATTCGGAAAATTATGAACTTCATATTTTTAACTTGTGTAGTACCGTATTGATGTTCCGTTCCAATATAATATTTCTAAAATCAAAATACAAACTATTTGTGATATTGAATTATACAATAAGCTATACGGAGCAATAGGAATAAAAATATAACTTCACGTGATTAATTAAGAGTTTTAGGTATGTTCATTACTTTTCAAAATTTATATTTACTAATTTGTCCTTTATTAATTGTTATGAATATAATCTAATAGATCTTTTTATTTATGGAAGACAAATTAAAGGAAACAATTAAAATATCTAAAGATATACAAACAATAGATTTTTCCCTAATTGAAATCTTATTCCTAATTGAACTCTCATTCATTTTATTTATTTTTCTTTTTCGTATTGCTACGGAGCAGATTGCTCCGTGTATTCATTTTCTTTGTCGTCTTTTTATTTTTTGTAAAGATATTCTATTAATATTATTGAGATTTTTTGTCTTTATTTTATTATTTTAAAGATATTTTTATTAATATTGTTGAGAAAAGGTATAAATTGAACTTCTAAAATTATATTAGTATTATATATATAATTGAAAATCAGCTGCATAAATAAAAAAATATGTTCAATTTAAGTATTTTATATATAAATTCTCAACTCCTGTCTTGTAATGATGTCTAATCACTACTTACTAAATTATTATTGTTATTAACTAATTTTATATTTTAATATTTAGATTAAACAAATTAATAATTTTATGTACATATTTATAAAAATTCTAAAGTTATCATATTTTCAATATGTACCTTGTATCGGTGTCAAAATCACTGTTTCTTTATTACTATTATTATTATTATTATTATTATTATTATTATCATCATCATCAATTAATTTTTCTATTTTAATATTTAGATTAAATTTATTAATAATTTTATTCACAAACTTATAAAAATTCAAAAGATGTCATATTTTAGTAGAAATTAATATTTCAAATCAATACTGACATGAATTAGCATTATATATATAATTCAATTAATTAGTAAGATTAAATTAAAGAGAGAGATTTTTTTTTATGATTAGAAAAATAAATAATTACATTTTTTTTTCATATTTAATATAAACCAATAAGATTTTTTACTGAATTAGCATATTATGTTAATTGAAAATTAATTTTGTTTTGTTTTGTTTTGTTTTATTCTGATTTCAAAATATTTTATATTATTTTTTAACTTCTTCTATATTTTGGATTTTTCTTATTTTAAAATACATTGAATAGTCTTTAAGAATTAATATAAACTCCCTTTGTCGCCAAATTATAGGTTTGATTGCTATTTTGAGTACAAAATGATAAACTTGTTACTAAACTTATTTTTTATTTTCATACATATCCCTATAATTATCACATTATACCACTTATCTCGACAACTTTTAAGAAAACTGACTAACAATAAATAATAATAATTATTTAGCTTGAGGGGTATAGATGGAAATAAACGACTTTAAAATTGTGTAAAATAATCATAAGCCTATCTTTTTAGAGCGGATGGAGTTATTTTACATTTATCTGATTTCATTATTTTTTTTATTTATTTTATTATAATATTTATGAGTTTTTTTTTAGTTCACGGATTTATAATAGATATTTAGATTTTAATTATATTTGTATCCAATCTTAAAGGTTTTTATATTTATTTTCTAATATTTTGAAACATATGTGATTTTATTGAGTTTTTTTCATTACCAAATTTATTTAATAATTATTTATAAAAAGAATATAATTTATTTTTTTATATTTGATTATAACCTAATCTTATGACACAAAAATGGCTACTCGTAATACAATTTATTCTAGTACGTAGAAAATTTATATTTGATTGCTACTTAATAAATGAACGATTTATTTATTAGTTTTTATTGAAACAATGTATTATAATACTTAGATTGTTAAAATTTATTATTTAAAGTAAAATGTAATTATAACACGTTTTACTTATAATACTCAACTTAAATATCAATTGTCAATAAATAAATTTAAAAACTAATTTATATTTTTATTGAATATTAATAGTTTGTATGTCATTATTATTTTTAATATATGTAACATAACCTTTACTATATTAACTATTCTCAATTATATTACTAATTTCTATTTTCATTAAATAAATAAAAATATATAACTTCAAATGTAACGTATTAATTTAAAGTATTACTAGTATATTTTCATATAAATATAATTTATATCTTAGATATATAAAATATTATTATTATATTATTTATTATTTTTGTTAATGTATCTTGAATAACTTAACATGTAGCCTGATTTATATTGGAATTATATTAAATTCAACTATATATGAGTGTTATTATGATATATAATAACCTTATTATACATCAACTCTTTTAAATAATATTTATAAACAATAGTTTACTAAATATGTAAATAATAGTAGTTTATTTTTCATTGTTAACAACATTCACGAAGTACCATCGTAGACTCAATATATAGTGCGTTCAATTTAGTATAATTCATAATTTATATAATTATATTGGAGTTTATATAACCGCATATATATATATATATATATATATATATATATATATATATATATATATATATATATATATATANTATATAAAGTTCAAGGCAATTGATTAATCATAAATTTAAAACCAATTAATTATTAGCCATGTTATTTATTTACTTTGGTTATATAAAAATATATATAACATAAGTAAGTTAAAGATTTTTTTTATTATTCAATAATAAGATTTCTCACTTTAAAAAAATCTATTTAAGTTATTAATTACATATTTAATTCATGTCAAAGTTTACCATACATATCATGTTATTTTTAAGGAAATATATGGTTAAATATGGATATAAAAGTTAGATTTTCTTACTATTATTTAATTTATACTATATTATAATAAGGTTAGAATTATAATTATATATCGATTACCTTATAAAAACGCTTTTGCTTCAAAGCAAATTGCTCCATATAGCATCACCCTATAATATAATACAAATATCACATGAATGGCATGTACCCACATCATCATCATTTTTGTAATTTTGTACTAATTGGTCACTAATCAATACATGATTTATTGCATCGTGGACAACGTGCATGTCGTGACAATTAAAACATATTTACATGCTTAAATGAATTTTATTAGTAATTTCTATAAGTGTGCTAAAATTTTATTGTAATATAATTTTTCATTTATATATTTTTGAAACTTATTTATATTAATTGGAACTCCAAAAATGAATTTTGAACTTTCTTAGATACATAACTTATTTAGTCTGTGTTTTAATTCAATTATTTTCACAATCAATGTAATCATAATTAAGGTAATTAAAAGTTAGGAATACAAAAGGAATGAAAACTTACTTTTTATATAAACCATGGAACATATTATAATAAATGTTTTAATACCTGAATATTTAGTCATTAATATGAGATCATCAAAACAAAAAATGCAAAGGTTGTTAATTCATCAAAATATACTTGCTTTAATTATAGGTTCATTATACAAAAATAAACTACTCTAGCATCTACTAACAACACAAATATCATGATGAACTTGTAATATAAACATTCTAGTTAAGATCTATGTGTGTGGTGCAAAAAGAATATTATATTTAAACAAACTCGTAATATAAACTTTAATATAAACAAACTTGTAATATAAACCAAAAGAATATTACTGCATGCGGCCTATCATATTTAATCAATTCTCATAAAACTTTAATAAATATGATGATGTATTACCTCATATGAAACATAACCATTAAAGAAGTAATGAATCTGAACCATCAAGCTTCACTAAATCTTTTTTATAAACAATAGAAATAGGTATTTGAGTGCCATCATCTTTTAGCTTCAAAATAGTGTTAAAACTCTTTACAATAATGACAAAACAAAGAGCAATATTAATCCAGAGTACAACTAAAAAGCTCACGGTGATGGTGATGTGATAACTCACTGTCAGTTTTTTTTAGAACTAAAGTCCTCGTACACAGAAGCAGGTGTCTTCATTGAGCTATGACGTAATCTTAAAATGCTGGAATATAATTGAGACTCCGATGGGTACACTGAATATACAGAATCAACAAACTCCAAAGTCCGACCACCTTCAAATCCGTCAAGTGACTCTCGAGGCTGTATATTGTTATCTTGGGTAAACCATCTTCACGTTCATAAATCACAAGATGATGTTACAATTGCATAGCCTGAATAGTTACACTGGTGAAAGGAAACACATGTCAACTAAATCAGGGGCGGATCTAGGGGGTGCCCCTAGTCCGAGGCACAGTCCATTTTTTTTTATTTTTTTTGAGTACTAATTTCTAAAGGAAAAATAAATTAAAAAATAAAAATTATATGTATTTTGGTACAGAAAAATAAAATTGGTCTAGGGGAAAGATTAATTTTCAATTCGACTAGGGCTACTTCGCCATCCTAGCTACGCCCCTGAACTAAATTTATCATAATCGCGAAAACCGCCACTAAATTTTTTGATACGTGTCTTATAAAATCTGACATAATCCAAGTTTTATAAAATCTGACATAATCGCAAAAACTATCTCCGTAATTTTTTCAATATGTTTTATCCAAAAAGAAACATAAACAAAAAAGAAACACGGATCCATAACCATGAATGTTTAATATAGAATCGCATAACACGTCGCTCAAACATAATAGGGAAAAAAATTAATAGAAATATTTTCTTTTTTACATTTTTAATATTGTACTCACATACATGTCGCTCATAAATAAACACGACAATCAATATTTGAAATAATCTCAAAGTTTCAAAATCACGAATATTCACATCGCACGTTACGAAGATTGAATGACAAATTCTCGAGAGAAAAAACACAAACTGAAACCTAATGATTCACAAAATATTCATAATTTTATTAAATTAAAAATAAACTCTCAACAACAACAACAACAAAAATAAAAATAGAAGCAGCGGATTACTTATATGATATTACTTCTAATCCTTAGAAATTCAACAAATAAAAGACAAAAAGAAGGCAAATACTCTTGTGAAGGCATATGTTTGTTAGCACCATGAACAACATCAATCTCATATAGCAATGGGTCTGATCCCGAGCCTCAATTTATAGTGATGTCTTTTGAACACAAACATCCAATCAAAGAGATGGAAAAACAAACATCAAAATATAGCATAGTTTCATTTGACGGAAATACATACATCCAATTTATATATCAACATCAAAAAAAAATGTGGACCAAAAAAAAAAACACCCATCTGCTAGAAAAGAATTTTACATATATACAAAATAAAACAATTACATTGTGGTTAGTTTGAATTATTTT
>BMAC01000376.1:86222-103657 GCA_014905375.1 Phtheirospermum japonicum
ATATTGTGCACGTGAATAAGTGATGAATAATGATTATGAAATTATCAAAACTCTTTTTTTTAATTATAGAAATAATATATATTTACCTTTTATATCTATTTTATACCGTGCATGTGAATAAGTGATGGATAATGAATATGAAATTATCAAAACTCTTTTCTAAATTGTGATTTTAATATACATATTAAATGTATATTTTATTTTTTGTGTATATGTAGTATACATATTTATTATTTATACAATTATTTATGTAAATATTCTTTTGGAGATTATGATTTATGTAAAGAAAATATTAAATATATAGAATAATTATGTATAATAATAAATAAAATCTGAGAAAAATAAAAATAATATAATTTTTTTAAAGAAAATATAAAAAAATATTTAAAATAAATATATAAATATATATAAATAATTAGTTAATAAATTTGAAAAACCCAAAAAAGCAAAAGTAAAACATAAATATTTTTTCAAATGCTTTAAATAAAATTAAAATATTAATAAAATCATATAGACAAAAATATAAGAACTTATAATTAAACTATAAATATTAATTTCATAAATATGAAAAAAAAAAGTCAAAAATTCAACAATCAAATAAAATTAAAGAGGAAATTCATAAAATAAGTTAAATAACTCAAAAAAACTCATAATTAGGTTCTATAAAATTATTAAATAAATATAAAAAAAATAAAAGAATCAATAAAAATAAAAATAAAAAAAAACAATAATAGCAATTACAAAAATATTGTGTGTGTGTGTAAGAAATCTGAAAAATAAAATATAAATATATAATATAAATATAAATAAATCTAAATAACTAGTTTATAAATCTGCAAAACCGAAAAAATTTACTAATATTATAAATTACAAATATTATTTAATAAATACAAAAAAAAAAAAGAAAATAAGCCAAAAGGTTGCTAATATTATAAAATTAAATATGAATTCATAAATACAAAGAAAGTACCATTAAATTATAGAAAATTATTAACTAAATATAAGAAAAATCAAACATTACAAAAAATATAATATAATGACAACAAAATTGGGAAGAAAATAAAATGAATAAAAAAAATATAAAATTTATAATTTGATTTTAAAAATTATTTAATAATTTTGTTAACTAAAAAAAAAATATAGTATGAGTACAACTAGAAAATTAATGCAACGAAGACAAAAAAAAAATTATAATTGGTAACAAGAACTTGCCTTTTATTCCATAATTTTATTTGTTGACCAGAGTAGTTGATACGAGGACAAATCCAATAGCGTCATATCTTTTAATTTTCTATATATGACTCGAGTAAAACTCGGATGACCCAAAATTTGACCCTAAACGTGTCACAAACTTGACAATGACACTTTTTTTTTTCTTCTTTTTTTTTCGTTTTCCTAAAGAAATTTAAAAATTATATTATGAACATAAGTGAAAGGTAAATAACTTTATACAATTATTTGATTAAAATTTAAAATCAAAATTGTATGTGGGCAGAACAAGAAAATAATTGTATAATCGCATAATATAAAGAATTCAATACATTATTTTAAAAAATTTTAACTAAATAATTATTTATGAATATTTGAATATTAATAATTTGTGACTAATTAAGTATTTAACGTTAGAAATCCACACATAAATAATTTATTACTCTTGGTTATATAATTACTTTCGTATAAACTGAAATCTATATATAAATTTTAATTTATTATCGGGTTCATCAACTGATTCGATGGCTTGGTGGTTAATTATTCAGTAGCTATCTCGAGCCAATTACCGGGCTGATTAAAAGAAAAACTATAGTAAAATAGAATACAACGGCCCTCAATTAAAATTTTAATATGATGCCTCATTTATTTGGTATTTCTTTTTTTTATTTTTGTAGTATTTTTTATATTTTTACATTATTTATATATTTTTTTATTTTCTAGATGGGAGATAATTTTTTTATAATATAACATTAATTAAGTATATTACTTTCTGTTTTAAGATTTATTTTATTATATTTTATAACTTCTTGATCTTTGTTATTATTTTATTATAAACTTTCAATAGATAAAAAACTATTTAAATTAACTTTTATATATTTATTTAATTTACTTTATCACTATTCTCAATTATTTTTCTTTCAATATCTTTAAAATAAATATTTATAAATTAATGATAATTTTATTATAATTTTATCTGATTTCAAAATAATTTTATATTTATATTATTATATTATATTATAATATTTGTATTTATGTTTTATTTTATTTTATAAATTATTAAGAACCATTTATAATTAAAATATATATGTTATATTTATTTAAATAAATTCATATTTTCTGATTATTTTATTATTTATAGCATTTTAATTGTTTCTTTTTACTTTTAGAATTTAGTAAATGATTATTCAGTATTAAATTATTTTTAATTTATTCTATAAAATTATTGTGAAATAAGATTTATTTTATATTATTTAAACTATTACAATCTTCATATTTTTTTTAATTATTTGATAAGTATTTGTATATAAAATATATTTCTTATGTATATTTAACATATTTCATATTTTTTATGATTTATTTTATTGTTTTATAATATTTCTTTATTATTTTTATTATTAAATAATTATTTAGAATTCATAATATTCTAATTCAATTTTAAAATAGTTTAGGATTTATTTTATATTATTTATAATATATATGAATTTGTGATTTTTTTTTTTAATTTTAAGTTAATTAATATATTTATAACTAAATACAATTTTTTGTATTTATTTAGTTGTACTTAAGTTGTACTCAAACAGATTGATATAATTGAATTATGACATAATCTAATGATAAACTTTCGTGTTCATGTTGACAAACGAGTACAACAAATACCGATAATTAGAATAACCTAATTTTATTATAAGATCTTCACTTTGTCTTTGATACAAAGATAAAAAAAGGAGATGGACTCAATGATTTGTAATAGAAGTGACTGTTATGATTGTTTCGCGACTAACTAAATGGGAGAGTTTGAAACTATTGTCATGTGAGTTAAACTATAATGTTAAACTATAATTTGACGTATAATATAGTATGCAAAAAGCTGTTTCATAATGTGGAGTTATTACCTTTAATTAGTTTTAGGGCGCGGATATAGGCTACTCATCTATTCATGAGTTCGCCCCAATAAGAAAAAAATCAACAAACCCACAAAATACTACACCCTCAAACACATCATCTTCCCTAGCCCTTCACCACCACTCTAACTATGTCATTATCATCGCCCATCACACCGTCGCCGCTACCGTCGAACAGGGAGAAGAAAAAACGTGATGGGTGGTGAAAGGTAAGTGATGGATTTGGGCGACAAAGGGTAAGAAAGAAATGCAAAATAGGGGTGTTCGTCTCTGATTTCTCGAGCATATGTCTTGTGTTTGAACTTTTTGATCGAACAATATAACGTTGTTCGAAAAAAAATCGAACAAACCTTATAGGGGGCGTTCAGATCAATTTTTCGAACATGTGTTTTGTGTACGAATCAATTTTTCGCAATTGTATTTTGTGTTCGAATCGATTTTTTAAACATATATTTTGTGTTTGAAAGTTTGGTTCGAACAACTTTTTTCAAGGGATTTTTTTTCTTTTTCTTTCTTCAATGGCACGGCGGCGGCAGCGTATATATGTGTGCATGTTTTGTTTATGTTCTTCAATAGACGGCGGCCACGGCAGTGGCGGCGGTGATGGGCGACGACTGGAGTGGTGGTGGAGATTTGAAGGAGATGAAGTATTTGGGGGTGTAGGGTTTAAAAATAATATTGACATTTTTGTGATAACATTTTAGCAGTGTGAACTAATAAATAAAACGAGGTGTGTATATTCACGCCCTTTGTTTTAAATTTGTTCATGTTGACCAAATCATGAATTGAGTATTTTAAGTTATTATATTAAAATTAATAATATTACACTTATATCGAATAAATTTACACCATCAATTTCAATTCGCTCCGTGCATCGCACGGGTTAAGCACTAGTTGATATCAAAGGACCGACCCAGTTCAGTTTGTATAAATAATTGGGCAAAACTGCAAAATAGCCCCAGTAACTTAGGGGCTTGACAACTTAATACCACTAAATATACTCGGTTGCAAATTTACACAGTAATTTATAAAAAGATAGCAATTTAACCCCATTTTCGCCGGAAAAATAAAAGTTTGCCGAATTTTTTCAATTTCCGGCGAAAAATGTTGACTTTGACCAATCTTGACAAAGTCAATACTAATGAGGAAAAAAAATTTATTTAAAATTAGAAATTTGTTTTAAGAATCTTTTAAAATATAATATTTTAAAAAACGAAAAATATATAATAAAATCTGAGATTTTTTAAATATGAAAAAAAAATATTATTAAACTATAAAATAAATCAAAACTTTAAAAATATTTTTAAAATCCATTTCTTCATGAAATATGTAAAAAGAAGGTAATTAAAATATAATATAAAATAAAATTTGGAAAATAATTTTATAAATTTTTTAAAATTATATTGAATATGCAATGAAATATTTAAAATACAAATCAAAACAGAATATGGGTAAATATCTATAAAAAACTGAAAATATTTTTATATTTAAAAACATTTTTAATATTTATAATAATTTTAGGTATTATAAAATAATTTTCTAGATTTATCTTAAAACATTCTCTTTTCATGTGCAAAACAATTTCTTCTATGAAATATTTTCTGGATGTTTTTTATTATGTATTTTAATATAATATTTTACATATTAAAAAAAATTGATTCTTAATAAATATTTTATGTATTTAGTATTGATTTTATATTTTTTTTACATACTTCGAATAATTTCAAATTTTATAATATATTTTCTCAATTTTTTTTTAATTTTATTTTTGAGTAATTTTTTTTTATATTTAAAATAGTTTTAGGTTTTAAAATATTTCCCTAGTCCTTGTTTTAAATTTATATTTTAATAGTGTTTTTTTTTTTTGTAATTTTGAAATAATCTCAAGTTTTATAAGTATTCGGTCGGTTCGGCCGAAAACTGAACCGAATCGAAATAATCGAAACCAAATTGTGCCTAAATTTTAAAACCGAAACCAAAATATTTATAAAATTACAAAACGAACTAAATCGAAAATAATTATTTAAGCTAATTATCCAACCACGAACAAATAACCAAGTATTAATTAAACTAGGATTATGAATTCCAATGTCAGAAACATCTAGATTTGCAATACGGAGTATCATACGAACAATTATTGAATCTACTTATAAATTGCATATACTTAACTAAGAAAACGATTAAAGAGTTTAGAATACTTGCTTAAACTAAGAAAATGATTTTAATAGTGTTTTTTTTAATTTGAAATAATCTCAAGTTTTATAACATATTTTTCATCTTTTTGTATTTTAAAATTTAAATAGTTTTTTAAAATTTTAAAACAAAAATTTGATTTTGTAATAAAATTTATAATTTTTGTTATTATTTTTTGCCACATCATCGCTGACTTGATCAAAATTGGTCCAAGTCAACATTTTATCGCTGGAAGATGGGAGAATCCGACGAGGTTTTTGTTTTTCGGCGAAATAGGGGTTAAATTGCTATCTTTTTATAAGTTATCGGGTAAATTTGCCACCGAGTATATTTAGTGGTATTAAATTACCACCACTCCTAAATTAATGGGCTATATTGCAATTTTGCCAAATAATTGTGAGGGGTAATCACGCCGGCCACATGGACCAACCTTTATCAGCTGACACGTGTGAGACAGATCAATCACTGACCGTCGGATGTGCTTCGACCTTTTGATCACACTCGATCTCCCATCCAATTCTTCAGAACCTTCTTTTTCTCTTTTTATCCCCAAAATAATTTTGACAACCAATAATTCCCCACTAAAATTTCTGAAATTCAACCGCAGCACCAAATTGCTCCACGACACGCATCGTTTTCATCTCTATTCTCTCTCTCTTGTACGCCATGACCTCCGCTTCGGCCTCTTCACGCAAGGTACCTTATTTTAATTTAATTTTATTCATTAATGTGTGTGTACAAATAGTTGATCATTCATATTCTTTTTTCCTGAAAATTTTGAGTTTTTTTTTAATCTGGAATTAAATTATTTTTTGGGGGCGTAAAGGCGTTGAGCAAGATCGCGTGCAATCGTCTGCAGAAAGAACTTGTGGAGTGGCAAGTCAATCCGCCTTCGGGTTTCAAGCACAAAGTTACTGATAATCTTCAAAGGTTTCTTTCTTTTTTTTTTTTTTTTAATTTTATACTTATGACTGTCAGTTTTCTTCTTTAAATTTCAATTGCTGCAGAATTAGTGATTTTTTGTAACGATCGATTGAATTTTTTTAATATTAGATGGGTAATTGACGTCAACGGTGCCCCGGGGACGCTGTATGCCGGAGAAACGTTTCAGCTTCAGGTTGATTTTCCGGAGCATTATCCTATGGAGGCCCCACAGGTGGTTACTCATTTAAATGTATCAGTATTGCTGTGAGTTGATTAAATGCAGTTTTATTTATTTATGGATTTAATTGTCGATCGCATTTGTGGCAGGTTATATTTGTTCCTCCGGCTCCACCCCATCCGCACATTTATAGCAATGGCCATATATGTTTAGGTGTGTTATTGATACCATACAAATTTCAGTTGCTTCTCTTTCTGAATTTAGTAATGTTCAGTTTTTTTTTTCTTTGAGAATTTATGTTCTAATTATTCGTTATTTGGTGTTCAACTGTTTCTCTTTGTTGTTTTCTGTTTTGGTTGTGGCTTTTGTGGTGAGCTCTTTAATTTGTCTTTGCTTTCAGTTACTGGCTATTCTATTCTTTATCAATAAATGGAGTTGTAACACTACTCGATTAGGTTTTCTAGTGCTGCCCTTGATAAGTAACCCCTTGACTCCCTTAAAACCGAATCAAAATTTTTCTGGTTTCTTTTTCTGGAAGGTGAGTGATTATTTAATCTCAATGTGAACTTGAAGCTTAAGAATGTGGATTAGGTAGTTGCTATTAGGTATATTTCTGTTGTCACATGATAAAGCCTATGTTGCTCGGACTTGGATATGGGTGTTGGACCTTTTTTCTTATATAAAATTTAGGATACGGTGACACAGCTAAAAAGAATCCAAAATTATGGACACGGACACGGGGACACAACTGACATATTTATATTTTTAAATATATATTATTATAATTCTGCACTTTTCAATACGGGCATGTAGAAACAATATATGTTTTGATATAATTTAAACAAATAGTTAAAACTTGGAACGTATTAAACTTGCCAGCCCCAATGATGACTCCGAGGTAGTCTTTCTGTGCTTTACTGCTTAGTACTTAGTTTGATGAAAAAATTAGGTAGTTTTATAATTGGTTTGCAGCCTATTGAAATAATTACACTAATTAAATGTGCGTTCTTTTCCAAAACCAAATGTGATCCGTTGCCACATTTAATGACTCGGCATCGTCCATCTTTTCTCTTCTTGAGATGAGATATGAATCCATTCTAGGAGTGGATTTTTTTTAAATTTTAAGGCCTAAGACAACAAACGGAATTAACTCCGGGCTGCCCTCATAAGATCTGTATTGAAATGAAAATAGATCCTACCAGTTGATTTAGTAACTCAATTTGTTATCTTCTTTTTCAACTTCTTTAAATTGTAGTAATTATTCTATCATTTCGTAAGCCCACCCCCACCCCGCTACCAATTAGCCCTGCCAAAGAGAAATGGCTTATTTATATATTTATGTTTTTGGGGTTTAGAAACGTAACTTTCTCCTGTACTGTTTATCAGTAGATGATTGAGATAAAATTAAAAAAAAAAAATAAAAATCCTTTTCATCCAGATATTTTGTACGACTCGTGGTCTCCAGCTATGACTGTGGGTTCTATTTGTATCAGCATTCTCTCCATGTTGTCAAGCTCCCCAGCGAAGGTTTGTCGATTTTGTTTTTGTGCACATTGTTGCTATCATTAGGTTGCAGTTGGCTCTGTTCTTGAATACATTTTGTGCCGTTGCAGCAACGCCCAGCTGACAATGATCGCTATGTGAAGAACTGTAAGAATGGTAGATCTCCAAAGGAGACGAGATGGTGGTTCCACGATGACAAAGTGTAATAAACTTTGAGATATCTGGAGAAATCTTTAATGTTTCTTCCCTTTGAAAGCTAAGGGAGGACGAAAACAAATATTTGAAAGAAGGAAAAAAAAAAAAAGGTCTTTTTATTTTGACTTGCGCTGGAGTGGATTCTGAGAAGTGGCACTGAACAGACATTGCTCCGTGTATTTACAATGTCGTTTCTCTGTTTCTTTCTTTTTTCCAGGTTGTGTTGTCTTTAGCTAAACCATGCAATTTCTATCAATTTATTGCAGATGACCAGGTAACCAAACAATATCATATCATAACAGAAAAACAAACAATTCGTCGCTCTTTGCATTGTTGTGATTATTATGAGCTCGCCAATAATAATAATAATAATAAATCCTCAACATAATTTCATATACAAGCACAATTGTACTTCGTAAGTTCAACTGGAGTTCTACTTCTTTCACGTGCCCACGTTATTGAGTTGGATATATGTTGCAAGGTACACAGTGGTGTTGATAATGTGCAGTAAAATTGTGATAATGTGTGTGCAAATTATTAGGTACATTTGGATTTATATTGTATCATACATTCGGGTGAAAAGAACGTTTTCAATGCGATGAATGTTCATCTCCGTCAGAATAAAATTTTATATTTGTTATGAATTTTTATTTTATTGTGATAAATGTACATTATAAATATGTAATATACATAAAAATATTCATATTCGGATGTGATAAAAATATTATTGTACATTCTGATAAAAGTGCAAATCTATCGTGGTAAAAGTCATCTCTATTTATAATTTAATCATCTTAAATATGATAAATATCAATCTAACTTATGTGGTCCTATTTAATGTATTTTGGTATCATCGATTAATGAGCCATTGGTGTTCAAAATGATGGAATAATTAGAAAATGTGTGTAAAATTTTAAATTTCAACAATAGTTACTACTTTTTCTTAATTTATGTGAAAGTAAAATTTTTCATGTTTATAGGACGGTGAAGTATGATAATGTATATTTTATTATATTAAATATTTATATTCGCACGATACAACATACACCTGCGTATAATCTCCCCTATATTATTAATTCAGCGTACAACTTGAATGGTATGCTTTCAAGTAGTTTTTTTTAAGAATTATTTAGATATATGGGTCTATACATATTTATATTTACTCTCTCTCCTATCCTATTTCTTCTCTCTCTTCTATCTCTTATTCATTACTATTCTCTCTTCTATACCACTTCCACTTTTTTTTAATCTCGATTTTTATCAATCTATTTTTTATTTTTCCTAATAAATCTTCAATATTTTATTATTTTTTTAATACCACTTTTTCTCTGATTAGTTTTACTAATATATTTTTTTAATACCACATTTTCTCTTTTCGCCCTATTACGCAAAAATTTATAAGATAAAATTCGGTCTCCATAATAAGATGTCCTCTATATCTTTTCATGTGCATGTAATTGACGTGTTTCCATATAGAAAAATATTTAGTTGAACGAGTTTTTTACTATACGTTTTTTTTTTCAATTTATATGATATAATTAATTTCACTACTTATTTCTAGATATTTTAGTGTCGATAATAAGATGTTCTCTGATTAATTTGACTACTTATTTCTAAATTGATGTCCTAAGTAATAAAATAATTTTTAGCTTTCAACGCATTTGAGTAATTTTATCATGTAATTGATGTGTTTCCATATAAATAGAAAAACATTGAGCGAGTAATATTTGAGTAATTTCTTATATCATGTAATTGACGTGTTTCCATATAAATAGAAAAACATTCCGCGAGTAATTTTTTATATATGTGTTTCCATAAAAATAGAAAAAATCTAATTCTGTGATACTTAATTTCTTATATCATGTAATTGACGTGTTTCCATATAAATAGAAAAACATTCCGCGAGTTTTTTATATATGTGTTTCCATAAAAATAGAAAAACGCTAATTCTGTGATACTTTTTTTCAATTTATATTATTTGATTTACATGATAGACAATACTTAATTGACTACTTGTTTTTTTAGATATTCTTATAAAATTTTAATATTTTATTATATACTACTATAGAGTTCTATAATTTTTGTTTAATACTTGTATACTTTATTTGTTGAGATTATATATTAAGGTATATTTTTCGAGAAAGAAATAATTATTTTTATATTAAAAATAGCTCACAATAATATATAATTGTATTTTAATATTAGAATAATGTGTTCAAATAGCTCACGCAATACACGACGCTATTTACGCTACGCGATGTTGGGATCAAAACGCAACGCGTTGCGTGATACGCTTTTTAAAACACTGGTTTTTACCTATACTAATTTATTTCTTTTTGTCTTATATCTTTATCCATCTTAAAATATTATCAATAATACTTTCACTTTATCCTTATCATTATTCTCTTCATTTCTAAATGTCTAAAAAAAGATTTGACATATGAACTTTGGGTTTGATTTATGATTATAATTTTTAATTCATGAACGATTTATGTGTAAGATTTGAGATGTCAAATGAAGTTTTATCAACTACCGAAAATTAGTTGGGGTTCATAGAGGCAAAATGGTACTCTTCCTCATTATGTGTATTTTATTTTTTATTTCATGAATTACAAATAAAATAAACTTTCGATTTCTTTTGTTGATTATTTTCAGTCTTCCTTTGTGCATATGGTTTTCTGTTTTGACAAGATTTTCTAAAATTTTGAAAATTCATGATTGTTCTGTGTAATTTAGGGTTTATTCCTTAAATTTCAAATAATTGTTCAGATGATATTGACCTTCATTTTTTAATTCATAATGGTTCATAATTAAAAAAAAAAATTCATTCTGCATTTGTCCCCATTATATTCCCCACCATATTATTGTGCTTATTATCAAATTCTTATCGTATATTGATTTCTAGTTTCACACGTTAGCTACCTACTTTTGAAGGTGGAGCATATATTTATTTGATGTGTTGATATTATTTACAAGTTGAAAATGCATGATACATTTGGTATTTTTGGGATTATTTCAATGAGTCTCAAATTATATTCTAATATAATATTACACATTTGGAGATGCTCTATATTTTATTTTGTTCTTTTCAACTTATTTGAATATGTGTAATTTTCTTTATTATTTGCGAAATATAATTTTATTCTGAATAAATTTTATTGTATATTTTTATCAAATGTAACATACCCACACCGTTATTTTTTATTAAAATCTTTCAAATAATATATTTTTAAAAAAAAATATATATACTCTCCTCTATTTGTTTTTATTTTTGTTTTTCACAATAAAGTATTTATCTTTTTGCAATATTATTTGGTGTAATATTAAAAAGATATTTTATTATATTGACATTATACAACAAATAAATAACTATTTCGTCTATGTCACCAATTTTTAGAAATTGTCAACTTCATGTTTCAATATCGAGAGTAAAAGTAGAAAATTATTGAAATGCTTTATTGTGACAAAATCGATAGATATTTAAATAGAGTTAATAATGTACTTTATAAGTACATTTTGCGATGTGTAAATTAAATAATATATTTTTAATAATTATTATTTATTTATTTTTAAAGATTATATATTTTTAATACACTTAATATTTAATATATGTATATATATATATACATATCCTCCATTTTGTTAATAGTGTTAACTATTAACGTTGATGTGTCAAAAGGAGAGCGTTTCGGGGCTGATGTGGACTAATTAAATTTCTCAAAGAATGACGTGTCAGGCTGTGGTTAATAGGGGGTCTATTTTGGGAGGAGGCCAAAATTTTGACCAGGTATAAATAACAACTTTTTTTTTTATTTATGTTAATGTTGTTGGCAAACCTTTTTTCACGGCCTTTCAGCAGTCCATTAATTCTCTGTATTTCTTAGTTTTTCTTCTTCTTCTTCTTCTTATTTTTTTTTTATTCACGTTAGATCTGGATTAACGATTTCGAATTCTCATATGGCGTTATATTTCTGGATTGCTTTTGTAATCGAGAGTATTTCTCATTGGATGGTTTTGTTTAATAATGTTGGGATTATTTGTTCTTCGTAGATCTCTGAGACCATATTGACACAAATTTATATAATCTGCAAATATCAATAGCAAAATTAAAACCCTACCTCTCTATATTAACCCTAGCCAATTTCACCACTCTCTAATCAATAATCACATTTCCGTCCTGCTAACTACTTATCTGCGAAAAATATTTAGGGCCGTGGAAAGGGAGGCAAGGGGTTGGGCAAGGGCGGAGAAAAGCGACACTGTAAGGTGCTCCGTGACAACATCCAAGGCATAAAGAAGCCGACGATCCGGCGTCTGGCGAGGAGAGGCGGAGTGAAGAGAATCAGAGACGAGGGGAGTTTTGAAGATATTCCTTGAGAACGTCAGCAGAGACTCCGTGACCTACACCGAGCATGCCAGGAGGAAGACGGTGACCGCCATGGATGTTGTCTATGCTTTGAAGAGGCAGGGCCGTACACTTTACGGATTCGGCGGTTAATATTGTATTTCTCCACTCTTTCTTATTTATGTTAATCCTTTTTTTTTGCCCTGGCTTTGAAGCTGAGATTGTTGGAAATTTGTGGATCTGGGCTTATGGTTGTTTAATTGAATGGGTTTTAGTATTTCAAAAAAAAATTTATATAATCTGTAATCTTTTCTTCACCTCTTACTTGAACCAATTTTAGTGATAATTGTTAATTTCTTGCTGGAATCCATGTATACAATCTTCTAAAATATTTGAAGTTGATAGCTTAGACCCATCTCTCTATTAGAATTTTATCTCACTCCCCAACATCAAAGTCTAATCATGCAGATTTAGATTTCTCAAGGTCAATCGACAACCATTAACACAAATTAGTCATGTGCGATATTGGGTCGCCGACATAGCTCTAATCCTTTCTTTCCTTCCTTTCCTGCTAGATATCCAGGCTCTGGTGTTGCTTGCGTCGGATGCTAGCTTGCTTATTTTAGGTCCAAAGGTTGGTAACAGTTTGGTCTGGAGAAGCAGACCAAGTGACAAGTGTATTTGCAATCACACTGGAAAAACAATGGTCGAATCTGAATCCAACATTCTGATCCTTTTCCAATTTCTAAAACCTAAATCATTTTCTTGAATGATCAGTGTGTTCATTTCTGATTTTCCATTTAAATGTTTATATTTTTTTATTGTTGTTGCTTTGATTCTGGGTTACTTCTGGGTGTTCGAGAATAATGAATGATGTTGGTGACGGTGGAGAGGTGGCATCAGCTGCGGCGGGTCCACCTGCGCCGCTGGAGTGGAAATTCTCTCAGGTCTTTGGCGAGAGGACTGCCGGCGAAGAAGTACAAGAAGGTAATATAAATGAATTAATGAATGGTAAAAGTAGTTTATTATTTGGGTTTGGATCTGTTGGCTAGGGTTTCAGTTTATGTTGAATTTGATCCGTTTCTGGATTGTTATTGGCTTGATTTAGAAGGAACTAATTGGAATTGATTGGGTATTTCAGTATGTGATCTACATGTCAGTGTTTAAATCAGCAATTTGCGGGATTGTAGTTTGGAGTGGAGTGGATTGAGTTCAATGTTAGTTTTTTGACTTTTTCCCAAAATAATGTTTTATGTTGTTGTGTTTATGAGTCTTTGTGATTATTTTTTGAACTTATTCTTCTTAATATGTTTTTATTTTCCTCATTATTCACGAGTCTGGAGTTATGAAGGTGTGAGTTTATGGCTTGAACTACAAGCATCACTTTTTATGTTGTGGTGAGGTGAAAATTGGCTTCCTAACACTGCATGCAGCAATTGAGGTATAGCCAGAGTCATTTCCATAACTGCATTTAGTGTTCGGTCTGGCTGCATTACTCAGTGTAGCAACATTGCAGGGCTTGACATTGTTCAGCCAACTTAACAACAACTTACCAATGCACAGTTATTGGAGAAGTCATTATGATATATTTGGTTAGAGGTTCTGGCTTAGTTTTTGTTTGTAGTTAAGGATCGTAAGACGGGAAACATGTCACAAGATGATATGGGCCTTCCGAAAAGTCAACCAACAGCAACTTACCATTGCAGGGTTATTAGAGAAGTTTAGGTTTATAGGTCAGATGGCTATACTATTCTTTTATTCGAATTAGTTTCAATACATTAGTTCTGGATCCGTGATTTACAGTTCAAAAATTATTTCTGATTTATTAGATATAATTTGTATAAATTTGAGCCCCATTGTGGCAATGAATTTTTGTCTTAAATCGCTTTCTGCTATTTTTTTGGCATTTTAATTCAATGAAATAGAAATCTTTTTATATGTTCTTCCAGGGCTATAAGGTGGATTAGTTTGGTTAATTGGAGTGATATGGAATTGTGTTTATTTGAAACCAGGGATTGTGATCATTACAAGTAAGGTGAATTGGTTTTGTTATTTGGAGCAATACCGAATAACAATGTTTACTTAAATGTCTTCTTTGTTGGTTTTTGGTATAAACATTTGATCAGTATCTTCTCTCACCATACTCACTATTCAATTTAAATATTAACTTTGAAGTTCGTTTTCTCAGGTTACGGAAGGTGGGTTTTTGGAAGTTGGTGTGCAGCCTTAAGGAGGTGGGTTGTGGCATACATGGTTTGATCGTGACCTGGCGATTGCTGGGAGAGTGATTGTTAGAGAGCAGAAAGATGGACCCGAGTCGTATTCGCACCGGCCTTTCAGAATTGAGGAGCCCATTGTGCGTATCCCGACTCTGGCTATACACTTGGACAGGTGCCTTTTGTTGGAAAATCTTGAACATCAATTATTCGATCTGTCTATGTAGTTATTTTATTAATTTAGTTTTTTTTATTGTTTGAATTTGTTTGGATAGGGAGGTAAACGATGGTTTCAAGGTTAACAAACAGAGTTACCTTGCTCCGGTTTTGGCTACATCGGTTAAGGTAATTTCAAGAATTTATTTTGGGGCAAAAGATGTGATTATTATATTTTATTTTATTTATTTTTTTAATTAGCTTAGATAGATTAGTTCACCGTTGGTATAAATAGTTCTTTTATTGAAGAGAGTTTTGTGCCTGTTCAGATTAAGGAATACATTCTTGGCAATAACAATTATTTTTTGATAAATGACTGTATTTCCTTCTTATATGATACATTTTTACATCTTTCTAATGCAGGTTGAGCTGAATAAATCAGCTGCTGTGAATAGTTCTGCCATAAGTACAAACCAAAAGCACCATACCCTTCTTTTGCAGGTAAATTAATAATACTAATAATAATAAATCTAAAAATAAAATAATAATAGTAATGATAATGATAACAATAATAATAATCTGTTTGGATCCTTTACGTTTGAATCTGCAAAATTTGTTTGTCGGGTAACTTGGAAAATTATCAAATGTGTGTTTTTGGATTCGTTTCGTTGTAACTGTTGTATTAAGTATAGACTGGATTATTTAATTAATTGGCTCAAGATTATTTGTAGGATGTGATGTGACTATTTGCATAACTAATGCATGTATTTTGGTTGCCCAAATACAATTATGAATTATCTGGTTGGAGAAGCAGTTTTCAAGTTAATTTTGGTAAAAAAAAAAAGTTTGGCCGCACAGTAGACAAAGACAAATTGATCACGTCCAGATATAATGATTTCACAGATAAAACCAACAAATGCTGAATAATAAAAACATCCAACTCAAAAATGGCACTCGAACATAGAATTTGAAGGATGAACCTTCTCAGCGATCTCATCTACGGATAAATTATTAGAAGGTCCAGGTTATCTCGGAATTCACCTATATATTGTTCTTAATTTTCATATTATTAAATCATGCTATATCAAGAACTCAAGCGAACAAATTGTTGATGTTTTCCCCGAATAGCGCGGCCTTCTACTGCTAAATAAAGTATTAATATAAATAAACAAAAAAAAAACAGAAGAAAAAACAAAACAAAATTTTAAAAATAAAAATAAAAATAAAACAAAAAATCCCAATTGTCACCTTCTTTTTCCCTGGACCCATCTTATCATCTCCATTATCCACCAGCAAAAAAAAGTACAAAAGATCATAGTGAAACGTTATACATGCTAAAATAATCCTTTCTAAGAGCAAGAAGTTATTTTGCATATAGTTTACACAAAATACTGCCCACACTAACTTACATGCGACTACTTATTAGCACAGCATTCAGAAAAGGTTTTCGTTCTATAATTACAGAGACATGCACGTTTCGTGAAATAGATTCTATGGGCCCACGTTTTACTTCAATCGCTCGTCCCGATTGATGTTGTTCACTTGCCGGGGTTGCTAGTACATGAAACGGACACGATACATAAAAAAACCCTTCATTTTAACAGAGGAGAATCGCCACAGTTGCCAACGGTTGACGATGAGTCAGTGACAATCTCGCCTCTCCGTATGACGATACTCTCAACGTCTCTCAATAGGCAGGCCTCCACGACGAAATCGCATAAATGATCCGTCCTTACCACCATTGAAAAAACCAATGACCATCCTCGTCTATAACAAAATCCTTATGATACGACCATTTCACCCTGTTCCTCGCTATCCTCATCATCTCCTTGTTCAACGGCAGCTGCTCGAACCCTGCCCTCATATTACGAACTTGCCACTGCTTGTACATCTCGGGAACTGCTTGAAGAGTGGTCACATATTGCAAAGGATACTCCCATCCCCTCATAAAGATCACTACCAAAAAAAATGAACCACAAATCATCAAATTTACCTCACAAACAGTATCAACGGCAGAAAATCAGGAAACATTCCAATTTCACCAGTTCCGGTAACAATTAATGGAGTTAGAATGATAGGCAGAAGACTAACAATATACACTCGAAGTTTAGAACCGATTGAAGGTTCAAAGTAACAATAAATTGAAAAGAAAAAGGAAAAAATAATAAGCATCACAGAATAAATATTTTGCTATCTACCTCGCAAGCCCTACTCCAACACATTGGGGAGAGGGGGAAAGACTACTCGAAATAATATAACCAATCAAAGTAAGTCCTGCCCCTGCATCATCACCATCATCATCATCATAACAATAACAATAATATACTAATAATATAACAATACAACAGTTCTAATAACAACAATAATAATAAAATAAGTAAAATGTCTTGTAAATACGCAAAATAAAATTACTAAAAATAATATAAATGCCATACCAAATTTATATGAAACAGCAGTAGAAGATATCATTATATCATTCTCGTCCAAATGAAAATCACAAAACAATGTAGAAAAGTAATCAAAACTAAAAATAACCTCATCAACCGAAGAAGAGTCAAGGAAACATAAAAACAATTGATTAAAAAAAATCACAAAAATAAATGTTGAAATGC
>BMAC01000376.1:104697-125715 GCA_014905375.1 Phtheirospermum japonicum
AAATTAAGACCGAAGTTCTTGTTTGCATGTGTAAATTCAGAATTTTTGTTAAATTTGTTTTTTCATTTAATTTCCTTTCCATTAAACATGTTTCGAAATTCTTGTTTCCATATGTATTTGAGCTAAGTTCCAAAGTTTATAGAGTAATTAACAAAATCAAATTTTCCACCTATCGAATGAATATGATAAGCTTATAAAATATAAATTTGATATCTCTCAAGGGGTCCTTAATATTTTCACAATTTCGGTTATTTTCGAGTTTAAACGTCACATTAAGGGTAATTTGCTATTTTTAACAACTAATCCCGTGGATTGC
Organism: Phtheirospermum japonicum; assembly: GCA_014905375.1. Lineage (NCBI taxonomy): Eukaryota > Viridiplantae > Streptophyta > Magnoliopsida > Lamiales > Orobanchaceae > Phtheirospermum > Phtheirospermum japonicum. Next base: position 105,014 of record BMAC01000376.1, read on the forward strand.
ATGCATAAATGCACTTGAACATTATTCATTGTGAAAAAGATGTAATGTAAATAGAAATATACAAGAACTTGAACGATTTTTATATTGGAACGAAACACCACATAAGTTTAAAATACAATCATACTTTATGATTTTTTTTATATAACTATCACAAATCTTTCAAAAATATCATTATAAAACTCGCGTATAATGCACAATCTCGGTCTTTATTTCTCAATATTGATAGTTAAGATCATAAAGGGTTGAAAGTTTTTTGTTGCGACGAAAATGATATTATTGTAAACAAAAAAACTAATGTAGCATAAAAAAATTAAAATTTAAACTGAAACAACATCTTTTTTTGATATAATAATTCACATTCTTAATTATTTTTTTTGATAAATTTCATCTTTTTTACATTTTCTATATGTGCCCGCGATTTTCGCGGGCTTTCACACTAGTTATATATATACCTGTGTGTTCACATGAGTATTATAATAGTATAATTATAATAGTTGTGCCCATGGTCGGACCGGTTACCCAGAAGTTTGTTGGGACATCATTTAAGTGGCTCAATTTATCCAACCACACTATTTTCACCTAATTTCTATTAGGCTGGCCTTCTGTTTGAGAACTAGTCATGATTAATTTGGGGTCTATAAAACAAGCCTTAGCCCAACCGTGAATTATGCAACTGTTATATTATACAGCCGTCGTACTTGGCACTATGTAATTACTCTCTCCGTCCGGAAAAAATAGATGTGTAGATAAAAATACAGAATTGAAGAAGACAAAATGATTGTAATTGGAATTGTAAAATTTTTGCTATTTTTACTACTTTACCCTTAACTTTTTAGTATTTCAATAAATAAAGTAAACTATATAGGGGTGTTTTAGCATTTTTTGTGGTATTCTAACTTTTATAAAAAAAACATCTCTATCTTTTTCGGACGGACAAAAATAAAAAACATGCCTATCATTTCGTAAGGAAGTACATATTCTTAACATTCTTTCCACTTACGGAAATATCTATCATTGTTATGTTAAATGTCATCATTTGTTTTAATAAAAGTTCATCATTATTTAGTTTCACTCTTGATTAGTTAAAATCTTTTTTCTCCAAAGAAATCCAAAACAAAACAAAACAAAAAAAAACTAAAACGTGGCAGAATATTATTTTAAAATCGATTTGTTATTAGTAAAGATTCAATCAGTTTTAAAATAGTTTTATCATAAATGCTTACCATTTTATTACAAAATATCCATCATTTTACTTCTACATGTTCATCACAATTACATCTAAATGTCTATCGATTTTATTATAAATGTTATATATTGAGATTGAAGTCTTGTGATTTAGAGATCTGAAAAATTGACGGTGGAAGGGAATCGACATATGAGAAACTTACTCACGATTTTTGCAACGATAGAGGTGCAATGAACACGAGTGCAAGTCATATCACCCACTCACAGTAATGTTCATATTTATTTTAATAAATATTTATCTCTATCATGATAAATAGACATTTCTCGTGATAAATATTAAGAATACAATTTAATATAATAATTTCCAATACTATTAAATACCAATTTCTCCGTGATAAATATATATATATATATATATATATATATATATTTAAAATGGAGATTAAAACGTAAACAAATTAAGGTGAACCGTAATTTCTTGATATTCATTGCACGGGATACCGTGTACACACCACTGTAAAAACCGAACGGCCATTGGCCAAAAGCAAATCAGAAGTTAAAAAGCCCAATAGTCGGCCCAAGTCATAAAACAGTTACAACCTATCCAATTTTCTCTCACAAATTAACCAAAATACTGAAATAGGCAAGTCAATTTAATTCCAAAACCCTCAACGGTAAAAGAGCAATTGCAAAACCCTAGTTCAGAACCTCGTCCCCGCCTTCTGCAATTCCTTCCGGCCGGCCGGCCAAAAATTTCCGACGGAAATGATTCTCGTGCTGATCATGATTTTGAGTCCCTATTTCCTTTTTATGATCCACATAACGTTCATCCGCGAAGCCGCACCCTACAAACTCAGCCGTTGGGACAAGCAGCTGTTCGAGAGCGTGTTCGTCCTCCTCTGTTCGTGGCTAGCCTATGTTCTGCGTGATGATTTCTGGGGGCTGGTTATCACATTTCTGTTTTTGTTCCAGTTCATTCCGATGTTGAATATCTGGTGGAACTGTAAGAATTTCGGGCTTTTCGATAGCTTGGTGGCTCATGCGATCATGGCAGCGGCGCTTTTCACCCGCGAGTACCCCTACGCGCCGATGGCTCTGGCTGTTGGCGGCGTTTCTTTGCAGCTGGTGAAGAATGAGCTGCTTTATAAATAGGTAGTATTTATTTGTTTTTATTATTTACAGCTTTATTATTTTATTTATATATGTATAAAAGAAGAAGGCATTGTTCTGTTCCATTTCATAATTTAATGTGAGTGATTGATGGGTTATGAGAAAATGAAACTTGAGAATGGATAAATATGAGATTAATTTTTGAACTGATGTGCTATTTCTGTGCAAATTAAAATTTATTTCTAATTTTATGTGGTTTTCCCAAGGTTTTAAGTTGTTTCACGAGATATTGTTTCACATCAGGGGAAATTTAACAATGGCCGTTGGATTCAGAGTGAGAATTTTTTTGATATTCAATTCGGATTATATGGACTTTTGGTTTTGTAGATCGATCATCCTTGACTGGTTGAATTAAAGCACACGTTTATTTGCCTGTGATTTTAATTTACAAGACTTGTTCCCCGTAATAGTTCTTCAGAAAACTTGAGTAGTAAAATTTCAGAGTTTTATTAGAATTATGGTCTTATGAGAAATCGAAACTTGAGAATGGATAATACGAAATTAATAAGAAGTAATTTTTATTTCTATTTTTCTGTTGATTTCCCAATATCTTAAGTTGGTTTGTTGCAATACTGGGATATTGGATTCGGAGTGAGGATTTTGTGATATTCAACCCAAGATTATATGGCTTTTGGGGATTGATTGTCCTTTTTTGGCTGAAATAAAGCATATTTATTTCCCTGTCAGTAACTAACAGTTCTTCAGAAAACTAGAGTAATAAAATAGCAGAGTATAATTAGAATTATGTTATTGGTTTTTCGATTGCAGTTTAATTTTAATTTGAGCATCTATGAAAGATACTAACTAACCACAATTTTTTATTCTTCTCAGCTGCATAAACGACCAGCTGACAGTGACGACCGCTAATCCGTGAAGAAGGGTAGATAAGAGATGGTGACAAAGTATAAAATTTTGACCCCTCTGGGGTGGATGGATGCTAATTGGTAATATTAGAGTATTTGATGTTATTGAAACAAAAGCAAGCAAGCAAGCTCCTATGTATAATATGCTTGTCTTGTCTAGTTGTTTATGTGCAAGAGGTATTAACTTGTAAAGCTCTCTAGTGTTTTGCAAACTTTATTTAGGAAGATCTAATTATTTGCTCCCTATCAACGAATTATTGATGTTAGGAGCTTATTTATCGAATGTTTTTAGTAGATCTCGCGAATGGTCACACCAACATAGAAAATTGCCAGATTGATTGGCTGGCTTGAAATTTTGTCAGATTCTACGATGCACGGACATTTTATTTTCACCCCATAGGCGTGTCGGATATTCAAAGGATGCGGACACACGCCCGACACGTTTCGGACGTGTGTTCACTTTTTTAAAAAAATAAAAATAAAAATTGACGGCGGATACGGCGGGACTCTCCGACGCGTTTGTTTTCAACTTTTTAATTTGTTTTTTGAATTATTATCTTTTACTTGAGCTTTATCAATTTTACTTGAAGTTTATCAGTTTTTTGAATGAGTTTGAACTATTTTATATGATTAATTGAAAATAAAAATTAGTCCAATTTAATATTTATAGGAAAAAAATATATCAAAAATTTATTTATATTATAAATATATTCAACCCGTGTCGTGTTCTATATATATATATTTTTTTTAAATAAACGTGTTCTTGTTGCTATGTTGTGTTGTATTCTAGTGGCTCGATCTGGCCTAACAATACAAGTTCCTAAAAATGAAACTTCGCCCAAATTTATATGCCAGTACAGGTTAATCAAAAAAATGTGTTACTAGCCCTTAATTTTTTCCCATTATTATTTATATTATCCAACACTAGTTTCAATGCAAAATCCAACATCAAGCTCTTAATTGCTTAAAGATGGTTATACTCCATCCATCCTACAAATATAGTCCAGTATCCTATTTTCGTTCGTCCCACAAAGATAGTCCATTTACTATATTTAACATATCATTAATTTTATTTCCACACTAAGTTGAGAATTAATGATTACAATGCAAAATCTTACTGTTCCAATAACAAATATACTAATTCCAACACTGATTTTTATAATTATTAATTAATATTAATAAATTCAAGAAGGGTATAATTGAAAAATACTAATTAATTTAATGATTTAACTATATAAACTACTCATTTTTTAATCCGTGTGAAATCAACCATAGGAACATCATTTTAGGATGGAGGGAGTAATATCTTTTAAATATACTTTAAATATACTTCGGTCAAACGCTCCCAAATCTTTGGCGGATGCCAGCTTAAAATATTAACTGAAAACTTTCATTCTTCCAACAAAATAGATTTATTAGAGCATCTTTAAGATGCATTGAATAGACCATGTTCACAGTGGTTTTATGTCATAAATAGACTCCACAAATTTTATTTAACCACTCCAATGCTGAGATAGTTTATTTGTTAGAAAAAAAAGAAAATAAATATATAAATTGAGAAGAAGGAAAGAAAGAGTTGGAAGTTTAATAATAATAATTTTGCTGAGTCAAGAGTCCATAATGTAGTCTCAAATGCACTTGACCCAATAGACAGTTCATTGGAAAGAAAATTTTGAAATAAAATGCATTTGATTACGAGGAATTCATTTTTTGTCGAATTCACGTTAGCATTAAAGATGCTCTTCGTGATTCTAAAAAGATAAGCCATGGGTGTGATTCTATTTTTTTTCTTAATTTTAAAATATTAAAAGAAATTAAAAACGTTAATTATTTATTTTGCATAAAATAAAAAAAAATAAAATAAATAAAACATGAGAGAATGATATGCCTCAGAAATTTATGACTAATTTGACCCAACTCCAATCATTCCATTGTATTTAGAAAGGACCAGTCTACCCTTCCCGCCCAATATGTGAGAGGCTAGGGCTTTTTTACCCCCTGTAAACAGCTTTGTTTGGCTTGGCCCCTTCACCTTACACTTACACCCACACCCCCACACACACACACTGAGAGATGGAGGCTTGGATGTACACAGTTCCGTACGTGATTGCCGTTTACTCGATCCTTTTCACCCGCGGCGAAGCTGAACCCTACAGAATCGGCGCCACCTTGAAGCAGCGGATCGAAAGCCTTTTTGTCGTCTTCTGCTGGCGGATGACGTATCTTGCGAGGGACGATAACCCCTTGAAATTGATTGGCTTGTACATCTTTCTCCTGCAATACATCCCGCTTTACAATAGCTGGTTGAACTATCCCAACTTCGGGCGTCTCGACTGCTCGCTGGCTCTCTCGATCCAGGCGGCGATGTTTCTCACCCGCGCCTACACGCATGCCCACACCGTGCTTCTTGTCCTCGGTTTCATCTTGCAGACATTGAAGAACAGAGTGTTTTACGCTCAGGTGAGCCGCCGATTTCTCGTTTTTATTTTTCCGAATTTACATTAATTAATTAATTGCCAGTTGTGTGTTTTTGTCCTTTGGCTTGTCTGGTAAAATTGAATCAAAATATTGCTCTGCTTCCATTTTCTGGAATTTTGAGTGATGAACTAAATCGCAGATGAGAAACTGAAACTGGAGAATGTGGAATAGATGGTTGCTCCTACGTATTATTATTTCTGGTGTCATGTGGTAAACCCTTGAAATTTGTCGTTTAGTGAGATGACCTTGTTAAGTATAATTGGATCAAAACATTGCTCTGGTTTCATTTTCTGGAAGGTGAGTGATTGTTTAATCTCAAATGAGAAATTGAAACTTGAGATGGTTGCTATTAGGTATATTTCTGTTGTTGTAATGTGGTAAAAAGCCTAGAAAATGTTTTCATTTAAGAGCCTAGAGAATATATTAGTATTCACGATGGTGTGCTTGGTGTTTTTATCTTAAGAAGTTAGAACATGGATGATGAATTAAAAAAACCATGTTTGCTTTTAAATACTTTGATTTTGAGTTGTGTATTGCTTTATATGTTGTTTGAGCAGTAAAATGGTGGTAACATGAGAAGAAGGGCTTGAATGTGTTTTCTGATTTGCCATAAAGGCACTAAATGAAAGGGGGCACTTTACATTGTCATACACGTCTATTTAAGAATGGTATTTTATTTTTTTTATTAATATTATTATTTAAAGCATTATTCTGTTCCATTTTTTAATTGATTGCGAGTGATTAATTCGATTATGAGAAATTGAAACTTGAGTATGGATAATATGAAATTAATTTTCGCCGATGTGCTATTTCTATGTAAATTAATTTTTATATCTATGTTTCTGTGAATATCCCAAAGGTTTTAAGTTGGTGTACGATATTGTGATGTTCAATTCAGATTATATGACTTTTGGAGATCGGAGGTCCTTGTTTTGGTTAGAATGAAGCACATTTTATTTGCCAGTAAACACTGTACAAAATAGTTCTGCAGAAAATTAGAGTAATAAAATATCAGAGTCTTATAAGAATAATGATATTTGTCTTTTGATTGTAGTTTGAACTTCTTATCTGCAATTTTATTTTAGTTAGAGCATCTTCGAAAGATATTAAACGCATTTTTTATTCTTCTCAGCTGCAGAAACTGCCAGCCGACAGTGACGACGACTATTAATCTGTGAAGAAGAGTTAGATAGACGAGATGATGACAAAAATGTAAAAACTTGATCCAGAGAAAATCTGTAATGTTTTGACTGCCTGGATGCTAATCGGTAGTATTAGTAGTAGTATTTGATGCTATAATATTATGTTTTACTAATGAAACAAAAGCAAGCAAGCTCCTATAATATGCTTGTCTTGTCTTGTCTTGTGTTGTTGTTTATTATGTGTAAGAGGGTGCTTGACTGACCTTGTTAACTTGTAAGCTCTCTAGTCTAATGGTTTCTAAACTTTGTTTGCTCTTAGGAGCTTAATCTATTGAATGTTTTTAGTAGAGCTCGCAAATTGTCGGACCAACATAGAAAATTGCCGGCTTGATTTTGTCGGTTGTCATTCTTGTGACTCGGTCTGACCTAACAACAGTATGGTCACCTAACTGTTAGTGGTGTTGGGCTTCTGTTTGGGCCAAAGTAGTGCCTCTATTTTTTGGCCCCTACAGCTTAGGCCAACCCTTTATTATTATATACTAATACATTGTACATGCAACTGGAAAACTGTGTTATGCATACTTTTTGGGGTGTTCCCAGTATGAATATTAATAGTAGATTTTAAAATTTGTGTTCTCAGTTAGAAATTTTATAGATTTTATAAATATTTGAAGTGTTCGATATGGAATTTAATTGAGTACATATAATTTTGGTTCTTCAAAAAATTGTGAAATTTAATAGAATTTCCTTATAAATGGAATTTAAAGGATTTTAATATACTTTTATGTGAAAATTATGAAGACAGAATTTCTTAGCATATCCAACCATGATCCTTGAAATTCTAATTCCTCAATAAGAAGAGGAAGAAGAAGAAATTCTAATTCCTCAATAATAATAATAATAATAATAATAAGAAGAAGAAGAAGAAGAAGAAGAAGTATCTTATCTTCCTACTATAAAATAGTAGTCATTCTCGACCAAAACTGCACAATATCATTAGTACTATCGAGCCTTTTTGAGATACTTTCCAATTCAAAACTACGTAAATAAGATTCTAATTCTTGAGTTCGACTAGCACTAGCCCTTTGCCATTTTCGCTTAGTATCCTTAATCAACCTCATATATGGGGTTAGAGCTTGTCGAGGGTCGTTGAACAAATGTCTTACTTAGAAGTGGTAGTAGGGAAAGGGGAAGAGGAAGGTGAAGGTGACGCATTAACATCATTAGAACACCGTGTATATTTATTAAAAAGAGCAAATAAATAATGTTTAGTTTGGTGAGGACAACTTAAAAAGTTAGAAGTCTCAATACCCGAACTTTGTGAAAAAGACCCTAATGCTTCATAATCAATTGAGCAAATTTTCTAAACCTTCTGTTCTATAATTCGGATCTATAGATTTTTTCAATCAAAAAAAATATAGGGAATGTATATAAAATATTTAACTCATTTCGTCAACATGCTAGCAATGCAACCACCTAATTGAGGCGAATCGAGTAAAGAAATACTAATAAGTGTAATTTGAATACATTGATTAAGAAAAAGTATAGAGGTAGGATAATAAAAACTGAATAAAGTCAAGGTTGAATCGTTAAAATTATTGAAAGCGACATCATCCCACACTTGGGTAAATAAAACAAAATTGACATCCCGAGTAGCAAAAAAAGTACAATGTACTCCTCTATATTCAAAAGAATCATTTAGTAATTTCTAAGTCGAATTCCAACGATTTGGCACATCAATAAAAAAAATTTCGAGATGTACCCTATTGTTTCAGCAATATTTTTATCATTTTTTACAATATGAATACAACACTCCTAATCGAAGCAATTTGATTTTTGAAAGTAACTAAACCATTTTGAACACATAAATTCATTTCCACCAATAGAAGGTTGACAATTTTCTTTAGCATTTATAAACTAGCCGTATTAGCGGTACCATTATCAAATGAAATTGAAAATATTTTGTTATCTAAATGATTCTTAGATAAAATAGTAGATATTTTGCGTCAAATATTAATCGCAGAATACGTACTATTAAACTATATATATGAAATCAAACGTTTTTGCAAACTTTAATAATTATCAATCAAATAACATGTAATTCTCATGTATTTATATGATGATAATTCGTCCAAATGTTTGAACATATTGAGACACAATGTGGCAAATCAAATATGGAAGTCAAACTCAATTATATTCACCAACCATCTTATCAAGATCATGAGTTACCTTATTATGTGAAATGCTAGTACTACATGGATTAAATGCACCTCTTACAATTTTCATAATGACTATTATCATTATTAAAAGGAGGACTCATAACGACAATAAATCTTGTAGGAAACTTTCTATAACCATTTTCGTTGTATTGAAATAAATTAGAACTCGTACCTGTACTACTGGCCCCAGCGGTAAATGAAGACAAGAAGTTTATTTATGTTTTAGAGCTACCAATGTCGTATTTATCGGGATGCTTCTTCTCCACGTGTGCTATCTTCGTAGCAAGTGTTATTACCACCGAAGGGATAGTGCTTATTGCAATAATTCCATTGTACCCAACTTGCACTCTCGATCCTCGTTTTTGTGAAATGAAATCTGAAGATAGGGATTGTTATTCACTCTACGATTTTGCAATTGACTTTGATTTTCTGGAGGCGTGGCGGCATAGCACGATTAGCACCTCTTCTCGCTCATCTTCATAACGTGGGTCGGCAGTTCGGATTCAATAGAAATCCTCACTGAAATTGGTTTGATTATATAAGTTATCAATTTCTTGCAGCGTCAACTCATCAAAAACATAATTGCCATTAACGGTCGAAGGTTCTTAAGGATATCGATCTCGACGAGATCCTCAAATAGTATTAGTATTAGTTGGGTTGAATGTATATCGGAAGGTTCACTAAAATCTAAATGTATATCATATTGATAATTTGTATGTGACGTCATTTTTGTGTTTCCATCTGGCCACAACTCTAGTTTCATCGAATTCTAATCGAGGTTTCAGCTTCGGTAAAAGTATTCCTCGTCTTCTCGCATTGATGAAAATGAAGTGTACCCAACTCGATATCATATGGTCAATTTATGTTAGTAATATCATATACTTTATTTCAACTTATATAATCCAAAGCTCCTGAAATATTTTATACGATGTTGATGGTTATAATATTTTTCAAAATAAGTTTAGTCAAACACCAAACTTTATATGTATTATTATTATTATTATTATTATTATTATTATTATTATTATTATTATTTTGGTGGTGATGTCCCTGTATTTATGTTGTTGCTTTTTTTTTTTTAGTCTGAAGGTTGTTTGAAGCCAAAACATGCGTTATCTCAGAGTTGATCCAATATTTTTAGGGGCCGATTCAAAAAAAATTAATTGAGCCATTATTTACGAGGCTTGCGCCCATTATTTAAAAAAAAAAAGTACAAATAGCAATTGAACCCTAAGACTTGTGTTCAACAAAACTTGATTAAGGATTTAATCCAATAATATTTGTCATTTAAAATATATGTACTATTAGTATATACTAAAAGAAAAATAAAAGGGGCCCTTCACATGTTCTTAGTTTTGGCTCAGCATATCTATCAATTAATTTAGGGTAAATATTAATTTGCATGTCAATTTATTGATAATTTTTGCCCTTACCTTTTAAATATATAATTTTTCAAAATTCCTATTGAAATACTAAATTTGACAAAATTGTATCCTAGTTTAACATCAATCGTGTTATATGTGATTCATTAAAAATATGAAAAAAGAAATTTCGCCTCTTAATCTATTGCGAATTTTACCTTCGTTTATATATATATATATATAAATGCTACCTAAAATACACGATTTTCCGGCAAAAAAGTGGCACGTAAAACTGTGTGCATGAACGAAAAGTTAGTTTTGGGGTTTTGAAAGAGTTATTTACATTGTTTTGGACTGAAATTTTGTGTGGTGACTCAAATAAATAAGAGAAATTCAAAGTAACCAACGTTGACCGGAACGGAGCACCAAAATCTGGTGAATAAATGTACTACAAAGTAATTAGGGTTAGGTTTTAGAGGGGTTATCGGCGACGTATAAGGCTGAGAATATGGTGGCTTGTAAAAATGAGAGAAATCCAACGGAACCAATGGCGGTTGAAACAGAAGCAAAAGTCAGTTCACCGCGGCAATATTTCGATTTTTTTGGTGAATTACAAATCTGAAAGATTGCTTCGTTCAGTTTTTCTGTTGGAACCTTTATGATTCTCTCAAAAAAACAAAAAGAATATGCTCTGATGAACCTACTTTCGGTACTTCATTTTGGTCGTTGTTAGTTTTGTTAGATTTAACACATTTGTTTTGAACTACCAGGCAAAGTTCAACCCAATCATCCGTCGATAACCCATTCGAAACCTAACCCAAATTACATTGTCCTACATTTACTCACGAACTTTCGGTGCTTCGTTTTGATTAACGTTTGTTTTGTTTGATCCTCTTTTTTGGAGTCGCCACTCAAAGTTTCGACCCAAGTCAACGTTGATAACTCTTCCGAAACACTAAAATAACTTTTTCGTCATGCAAATAACTTTTCCGACCAATTGTTTGCCCAAAAACTTCAAGTAGAAGATAATTGTCAAAATCGTGTATTTTAGAAAATGTACACACCTATATATATATATATATATATAGGTGGATTAACATGGGAACTAATTCCTGTGTGAGAATTAGAAATCTGCTATATTACATAAGATGGTATGATATTTATTAATCATGTACATGCTAACTAAGATAATAGTAAAAATCAAGGGAACATAATAATAGTAATGTTAAAATATAAGTAGCATTTTACATTATTTAAATTAGCATCACATATAATGTAAAGGGAAAAAAACTTTTTGCCCCCCAGACTATTTCGATTTTCACAGTTTACCATACGAATTTTTTTTTGGGACAAACTACCATCTGAACTATGCATTTTTTGCAACTTACCCCTAAAATCAGAATTTTGGTGGTTTTGGATACCAAATTCGGTTTGTTAAAGTTTTTTTTTTGGTAACTTTACTCCTTATTTCTAATCCTCCTCCCTTTCTCCGCCCTAATCTACCATTTCTACAATGATAACAGCACGACGGTTCTTTAAGTCGCGAAATGTCGTTGCTGATCTTTTTCGCCATGGAGAGGAGGTCCGTCGTTGCATTATCATTGTAGAAATGGTAGATTATGGCGGAGATAGGGGGGACTAGAAATAAGGAGTGAAGTTACCAAAAAAATCTTTAACAAATCAGATTTGGTATCCAAAACCACCAAAATTCTGATTTTAGGGGGTAGGTTGCAAAAAATGAATAGTTCAGATGGTGATTTGTACAAAAAAAAGTTCGTATAGTAAACTATGAAAATCTAAATAGTTTGGGGGCAAAAAGTTTTTTTCCCTAATGTAAAGTAGCGGCTCTAAAGTTCCCACCTAGTGAATTGGTTTTCACATGAATCTAATCATATATATATATATATATAAAAGAGAAAAAATCACAATGCATTGAGAGGCAAAATATATTTTTAATGTATTACATATAACACGATTTAAACTAATATATATATATATCTAAAGGGAAAATAAATTCCAGTGAGGTTCTCTTTATAGATTGCCCCTATACCTGTGAGCAACCTTCTTTATCCATCTTGCATAGATCACAGATCTGATGTATTCGGATTTGGTTAACTGTACATGTGGCACAGTGTTCGATCATTGAGATGTAGCTCATTAGCTACCGAAAGTAACACCGAGCGTTCAATCAGGGACGAATTCAAAATTCTTTTATAATGGGCACAAATATAAATAAGATAAAAACTATAGAGGCCAAATTTTATTAGAGCGAATCAAAAACCCAATTGTATTAATCGGAAGCTTCTTGAACAAATTCATCAATTCACATGTGCAAATCATTGAATTAAATAGATATTCATGGGAGCACGTTGTCACGGGTAATGTCCAGTGGATCGTAACCATGATAGGTAACAAGGGCGAGATTCATGAAGACTCGGCCAAGACTAGCGCAATAGGCGAGGTGCGCATTGCCTCGGGAGAGTTAGCTAGTGTGCGAGAGCACTCGACACCATAGTCGAGGGATTGGCAACAATGGACCAAAGACTCACGTGTATTAGTTTGGATATATCACATTACGTTGTGACACCGACAGGGGGGAGGATTGGTGCGAAGGTGAGCGACGACGCCTGTATCGAGTGCAGCACAGCGAGGACGTGTGTGGGACACTCGCACCCTACGAGCCGATGGTGGGCGGAACCCGCCGGAACACCTTAATGGGCTTAGCCCATGGTCATGAGGACGCCGAACCTCCTCCTCCTATAAAGGAACACTAGTGGAAAAAACGCAATTAGAGTCGCTGTGTAAGTGGCGCTTCAAAGGCAAGTGTTGCAAAAGGTACAAAAGTGGCGCTTTCTAACACTTGACCGCCCCTTATAATAATGTAAAATATATAAATTTTCGTACGGGTAGCGCTTATTTATTACTAAGCGTCACTAATAATAATAAATGTGTCGGTTATAATAGAAGCGCCACCAATATAGTCTGACCGGGTGGCGGTTAAATGATTAAGCATCGCCAATATACTTAGATTAAGTATCACTTATTTAACTAAGCGCCACCAATAAGTATTGACTGATTAGTGTCAGGTTATTCATAGGAGGCGCCACCCAGATTCAAGTATTAGTGGCGCTTCAGTTAGTGAGATATGCCGATAGGTGGGTATCTTTCTCGATCCGATCACCGCAGAAACCCAAATCGATCGAGTATGTCGTCAACCTTCAGCGGCGATGAAACGACACCGTTCTCGGCTTCCTCGGCGCCACTGCCGCCCTCGTCTTTTCCTGTAACTCATGATTCTTCGACCAATCTCATTTCCCCTCATTTTTTAGGTCTGAGGTTTTTTATTTGATTTGATTTTTTATTTTTCCCCGTAGGTATGGGAGCTGCCTACGGCACGGCGAAGAGCGGCGTCGGTGTGGAGTCGATGGGTGTGATGCGGTCGGAGATGGTGATGAAGTCTATTGTGCCCATGGTCATGGCTGGTGTTTTGGGTATTTATGGCTTAATTATTGCTGTGATCATTAGTACAGGTATTAACCCTAAGGCCAAGTCCTACTACTTGTTTGATGGTTACGCTCACCTTTCTTCTGGACTCGCTTGTGGTATCGCCGACCTTGCTGCTGGTATGGCCATCAGAATTGTTGGAGATGCTGTTGTTAGGTAATTAATATTATTATTACCATTACTTATTAGTATTATAATTATCTTGCCTAAATCTGCGTTAGATTTGGATGATTGGGCATTATTGTGATTAGGAAACTTTTGATTTGTTATTGATTTATTTATTTTTAATATTTTTCGTGTGTGTTCTTGACAATTGGTTGTATATGACCTTGTTATAATTATGTTTTTTGATTATTGGTTTGTGTATGATTTTGTAGTAGTTTTGTTTCTTGATTATTGGTTTTTGTATGATCTTGTTGTAGTTTTGTTTCTTGATTACTGGTTTTATATGATATTGTTATAATGACTACTAAATGGACTTATTCTCTTTTTTGATTTTGCGAAAAATATTTTGGTTAGGTTTGTTGAGATGGATGTGATGTAATTCCCTTCAGGAGCGGAAGGGAATTATTATCCAAGAGCTTTTCTTTTTCGATTTTCAAGAGCTAAGCCTGTGTCATATATATAATAAATGTTTGTTGAGTTCTCTGTGAAGTGTGAACTATTCTAAAAGTAGAATTCCATCTTTGATTATTGGGATAATATCTTTCACTATCTATGAATTTTGAGAAAAGCACGAGAAAGACCCCTTTCTTTCTATTACTCAATAATTGGTCATGAGAGTCACTTTGACAAAAGCATGGAAAGGCACTGCCTCTTTCAATGCTTTATAACACCTTGATTATTAATTTAAATTCACTCCTTTATTAGTGAAGTGACGTCTTTACACCTTGTGATATACATGCCATTGACATAAAAGTCATATTGATTTATGTAGATACACTTTGTAGTATGAATGCTGGCAAACTAACGATATTGGTTGAATATGTTTTTGCCTGTTACATTTTTCGAATAACAGATTCATTTCTCAACAATTTCACGGTTTTGCCTGATTAGTTTGATCTAACGTGTCTTAACAAGTCAATAAGAAAATCAAAGTAAAAGGTAGATGATAGAAAACTACAGAGTTTTATGTTGAGACGAATGATCTAATGTTGTTACATCGCTTGATTAATATGATTGGGACTCTTTCTCTGAAAGTTTATACATATATATTTGTTCCTCTTCTCAGGGTTCAGTGTATTTGTGGTTCATGCGATGCGAAGAAATATGGGCTCAATGAGTGGGAAATGCATATAGGATGTAGAGCGGAGAAATGGAAGCATAGTGTTAAATTGAAGGGCCATAAATTAACACTTGAGAAATGGGTTAGTTCCTGAACAACATGTTTATCTTATGATTGTTTCTGATTTCATAAAGGTTTATCTCAATGAAAGTAAGTGATTAGAATGCTCAAAATAAGATAGAAAATATGCAAGAACAAAGTTAAATTTTCAAAATCCATCTGAATGCAAATATATTGTGATACTATGAATTGGCATAGAATAATTCATATCGGCAACTGCAAAACTCTTGATTTAATATTATTGTTTATTATTATTTTTATTTCTGAGATTGCTGGAAATATAAGTTCAAGTATATTTTTGTTTCTAAGTAGAATAATGAGAAACAGGACGACATGTGGAGGGCAAAGCAAGCATCTTATGCAACAGTGGGAGTTCGACGAGATTGAAAATACTTGGACAAGATAATTTATCAAGTTCTTTAAAATTCTTAGTTCTTCATTGATGATTCCAATATACTTATAAAGTTGTTGGTTTTGTTTGTTGTTATGATCAAATATGATTTTGAGCCAATGTTTGACATGTTTAAGTGATGAATTTTCTTTTGTTTGAAATTTTTTGATAAAATTATATATGTTTTGATTTTATTGAACTTGACATGTGTGTGTTGGGTTATTATGAGTTGAAGTTAAATTTATTAATAGCAAAACAAGTTTCATGAATTTAAAAAGAAAAAAAAGTTTGTTCTTTTATTGACGCTTCCAATGTAATAAGCGCCACCCAAATTTTTGTTATTGGTGGCACTTTCAATTAATAAGCGACACCCAGATTTTTTTTATTGGTGGCGCTTTCAAGTAGTAAGCGCCACCCGAATTTTGTTATTGGTGGTGCTTTCAAACAATAAGTGCCAACCAGATTTTGTTATTGGTGGTGCTTTCAAACAATAAGTGCCAACCAGATTTTGTTATTGGTGGCGCTTCTAAATAATAAGCGTCACCTCTTTCACTTATTAGTAGGGTGTAAATGAGGCAAACAGTTCGTGAGCTATTCGCTACCCGACTCGATAAAAACTCGCTCGAACTCGTTTAATAAACGAGCAAACTCTAGATTCATGGTATTTGGCTCGTTAGCTCGTGAGCGTTCATTAATGAGTTCTAGAATGAGTTCGTTATTAAACTCGTATGAATTAAACTAATAATTTGGTTTTAATTATAATATTTATACTTGTTCATATGAAAAATATAGAAATATATATATATATATATATATATATATATATATATATATATATATATATACTTATTTGTTTACGTATCTTAGTAGATGTATTATATACTTAAAAAAATATTTTATTTTATTTTGTAATAAATTAAAAAATAATTTAATTAATAATTAATATCTTTTGAACTCGTTTAGACTCAATTAAACTCGAAAAAACTCGCAAGCCATCGATATGTTCGTTAAAAAAAGCTCGAACTCGATAATAAACGAGTAAGTTTAAACTCTCTAAAGCTCGACTCGGCTCGTCTCGTTTACAACCTTACTTATTAGTGACGCTTCAGAATCGCCATCCGCATGAAAGTATTTTAAGTGACGCGCGAATTAGTGGCGGTCCATACGCCACTTATGAGCGCCCAGAAGCGGCACCAATCGACCTTTTTTTAGTGGAAGGTGCCTACCCGCACCTCTTCAAACCCTAGAGCGGTGGAGTCCATGATTGGACGCAAGCGAGTGGGCTTCAAAGCCCAAAGTCCAAAATCTTCTATTTGTCCCTAGAAGCGTAAATATGGTAACCCTAAGGCGGATTTTCATGCTTGTTTATATGCCGAATTATGGGTTAGATAGAGTAGTTTGGAGAAGGGGAAATCCTAACCCTAATCATAGTATATAAATAAGCTTCTTACCTATTGCAATTGTTACCATAAAACGAGTTGATCTTAATACAAGTCTTAATTTTCAACTCGTGATTTTCATAACTCTTTTGTTTGCTTTCTCGTGTATTTATCTTCCTTCTCCTCGTACTATATAAGCTCGAAGGCTTGTTGGCTCGGGACGATTCTCGCCTTCCATCGAGAAGTTGTGCACAACGAACCAACATCTCACGACGCAACCTATGCTGCCGGCTCGCCGCGCCATGACAACGTACCCCCACAATGGCATTGAAATAGATAGATATTTATAGGGTACAATATATACTTTTAACTAATTATAATATTTTTTATAAATATAGAATTATTAAAAAAATAAGTTAAATAGGGGCACGTGCCTCCACAATGGAGCATGTAGCTCCATCTACGGTTTCGGTTAACCAGATTCCTTGTTCCTGAAAAAAGGAAAATAAACAAATGAAGATTTTTCTTTTTAAGTCTATTGAGATTATAATTGTTATTTGACTTGTGAAAATTTCTTTCGATTCGTCTGGGTACGTCAAACAATTAGCACTGCTCAGATTTTATTCGCTCATATTAAATGATTTGATCGTGTATATAGTTTTGGGAATTACGTTTAAATTACGCAAGCACTTTGGGGTTCTTAATTCAAGAATTAGATCCGAGATTTGCTCTAAACAAAAGTCTCGAGCATCAACACTGAAAATGGATTATTTATTAATCTCACCCTAGAATAAGAGACGTTATATTCCGTAATATAGTATTGAGTGTTTATAATTTATACACATATTATATTAAACTAGTTTAAGGCAGCATGTTATACTAATTTTGAGTAATTTTATATATATTGATACAATATGGTTCTTGTTCAATAAAATAATTTTTAATCAATAAAATAATACTTTTTAAAGTTTGTGATAATTACAACAATAAAAAAATATATAGAGGCATGTGTAATTCGAAAGGAATAATATCGTATTTACCAGTGACTCATACGAATATAAATATTTTAAAAACTAAAATACTAATTATTTGTGATATTAAAATATAATATTAATATCATACCAATGTTTTAAAATAATATCATTATGTATTTATTGGTGACTCGCACCAATACAAATATTTATAAAATTAAAATACTAATTATTTATGATATTAATTCATAATATTAATATTTTACCAATTACAAAATAATACCATTACCATTTTTTAACATATAGTACTATTTGGCCACTATTGAACATGAAATGTGTTGTATCATGCACGTGCGTGGGTATTTCTTGCCAAATGAAATTTATTTACATAGATTGTTTTACAAAGTAATTCTTAAGTGAATATTAAGATTATATTGTAATTTCTTCAAATTATAAGTTTTTATAACTTATTTATATTAGGGATATTTTTTTTTGCCCCCAATGTATGCACTTTTTTTCACTTTGCCCCTGATGTACAATAATTTTCGACGTTGCCCCACAAACTTTATTTCCGATAGAATATTCCTTCTAGATTCCATCGACGAGCAGTTGGGGGGCAAAGTGAAAGAATCTTATAGTTTGGAGGGTAAAGTGCAAAAAATCTTATAGTTTGGGGGACAAATTAAAATAATATAAATATTAAATTTTTGTTTTAAATTTTTATATTTGAAAAAGATATATAATTTTTATCTTACACTCACACACACACAAGGTAGTCAATACAATTCCAATTTAAAAAAAAAAAAACCATAAATTTTCAATTAATATTTATAATTTTRTAAATATAAATATTGTCAATACATCTTTTATATTATTAAATATGAAACACATGACAAAGTATTATGTGAATTATTAGGCTAAGTAACATAAGAATATATTATCATGTATTATGATTGAACAAAAAAAAATAAAGGTGTATTTCGTATATGCATTATAATATTATGATAAAAAAATAAAATTATCTTTCGATATTATTATTTGTGTAAAAAGTGTGATTAAATACTATATTAATCATGAGTACATTATTATATAAGATTATAATTATCGAATGATTAATATAATTAAGATCTTGATATTATAAGACTTTAATTATATTAATCATTCAATAATTATAATCTTATATAATAATTAATGTACTCATGATTAATATAGTATTTATTCACACTTTTTATACAAATAATAAAATTGAATAATAATTTTATTTTTTATATCATAATATTTTACATAATACTTAGTCATGTGTTTAATAATTAATAATATAAAAGATGTATTGACAATATTTATATTTAGAAAAATATAAATATTAATTAGAAATTTATGGGTTTTTTCTTAAATTGGAACTGTATTGACAACTTTGTGTGTGTGTGTGTGAGTATAAGATAAAAATTATATATCTTTTTCAAATATAAAATTTTAAAATAATAATTTAATATTTATATTATTTTAATTTGCCCTCCAAATTATAAAATTTTTTGCACTCTACCCCCCAAACTATAAGATTCTTTCACTTTGCCCCCCAATTACCCGTCGATAGAATCTAGAAGGAATATTCTGTCAGAGATAAAGTTTGGGGGGCAACGTCAAAAATTATTGTACATCAGGAGGCAAAGTGGAACAAATACTTTTGGGGGTAATGTAAAAAAAACTGCATACATTGGGGGTAAAAGAAAATTATCCCTTTATATTATTTGAAACTCGGAGTATATATTTTATAACATTTCTACTATGATTTATATTTTTAAATATGTTAAGTAATTATTCATGATCAAATATTATTTAATTTGCTTTATAATTTTTTAAGGACTTATATTATTATTCTACACTGTTTTTGAGTTTTTTATTTTTTAATTTTATTAAACAGTTATATAGATTTAAAATAATAGTTTAATATGTGTGTGTGTGTATTGATTTCAGGTTTTGAGATTTTTTTAATATTATATTTTAATATTTTATGTTTTGGTTTTCACTTTTTTACGTATTTAGATTTATTAAACAATAATTCAGTAGAATAGGTCTCACGTGAGATCGATTTCATACTATAGACTAATTTTTAGAATATCTATTAATTGACCCGTTTCAACTCATTCGACCCGCCCAACCCATTTATTTAATTAAAAAAATAAAATAATTATAATTTTTTATCTCTCTCTTCAATACAACCACACACTTGCTCCTCCTACTGCCAGATCCCCGATTACCACTGTCGCCGGCCACCACCGTCTTTTTGTACGGTGATATTTTTTTCTACAAGTTTTATACCATTTGAACCGTCTTGTTTCCCTCATTCCAGATTCAAAACTAGAAATACGATTTAATACTTCAATCACCATAAATTTGAGAACAAAGTTACAAAATCATTAACTTGGCCTCTGGTCTATACATTACAAGAAAACTGCTCAATGCTAACAGGCAGAAAAACCGTCAACATATACTGACAGCTACTGACGGGCTGATATTGCTGACAGGCAAAGGCCGTCAGCATTTTAATTCAGTAACAGGTTTGCTGACGGGTACCAGCCCGTCAGCAAAAATAAAAAAATATGCTGACGAGTACTAGCCAGTCAACAATATTAAAAAAATATGCTGATGAGTACCAGCCCGTCAGCATTTCTGATATTAAATCAGATCCCCATC
>BMAC01000376.1:134995-186827 GCA_014905375.1 Phtheirospermum japonicum
GTCGACGCGTGCAGCCTGGCTCGCGTCGACTGACGCACCGTCAATGCAAATGTTCTGTTGCATCGATCCTAACTCCATCGATTGACGCACTGCCTGGTCGACGCGTGCAGCCTGACTCGCATCGACTGACGCACCGTCGACGCTCCGGCAGTTTGAGCGGTTATTTTCGAAAAATTTATAAAAGCAGGTGGTCTTCTTCATTTTCAAGGGCTGAGACGAGGGGGAAAGGTCCAAATATTATCAATAACCCTCGGTTCATGCCACCATTTCAATTCATGCAAGATTATATTTTATAGTTCGTAGTTTCGTAGTTTTTACGTCGTCCGACGTTCAAAGCCATTTCTCGCCGCTGAAGATCGTTCGATGGCTGTTGCTTTCTTAGATTATAAATTTTTTGAACTTTTCTTATTTGGTTTCATAGTGTAGCTTTTGAGTCCGTTGTACTTTAATGTTGAATTTTAATAGTGTAATTTAGTATAACCTTTTAATCGTTTTTCCTAGTTGTTAATTTAGGTTTATATTTCATGCTTGTATTGAAGTCTTCATGTTCATGCTTTGGTTTCATGCTTGGGCTGAAATTATGTTGTTGATCATGATGATGCTTGTAGGCTAAATTTATCGATTTGGTGTGATTAGGGTTGTTTAGAAACATCGGGATTGACAACCCCGATTGTGGAGATGATTCCGGCACACTAGACCCTCGTTTTCTTTATCGTTTTAAAAGCTTTCGATTTTATTGCTCGTAGATGTTAGAAAACCTCAAACTCAATTTGATCGCGTGTTTAATTTAGTCTAGTCTAGTTTTTATTTTCATTTCTACGTACGTAAAATCGAACACCGAAATAGTTTCCGATTAGTCTTCCTTGTGATTCGACTCGACTCAACTTATCGCCTACAATAGCTCCGTTCTCTTGCGGACGAGCTTTTCATTATTTTAAACGCGAAAAAGTTTGATTTAAATTTATCGTTCTAGTGCCTAGGGTCATTTAGAACCATCGGGATTGAAAACCCTGGTCGTGGAGATGATTTTATGCACTAGAACCTTTGTTTTCTTTATTGTTTTAAAAGCTTTTAAATTTTATTGCTCGTAGATGTTAGAACACCCCAAACCAAATTGGATCGAGTGTTTAGTTTAGTTTTTATTTTTGTTTCTATGTGTGTAAAATCGAACACTGAAATAGTTTCCGATTAGTCTTCCTTGTGATTAGACTCGAGTCAACTTATCGCCTACAATAGCTCCGTTCTCTTGCGGAAGAGCTTTTCATTTTTAAACGCGAAAAAGTTCGATTCAATACGTTTACATAATTATACAATATATTACTATTATCTAAAGTTATGATACTTTTAAATAATTTTGTAATACTTATAAAGAAACTTGTGATACTTTTATAATAATTTTTGACATTCCTATATTATACTCCATATATGAGTATAATATACAATAAATTTGTACTTTTGCATATTTATACTATGTAATACTATTAACTAAAGTTGTGATACTTTTAAATAGACTTGTGATATTTTAATTTCTAATACTTTTACCAAAATATTTAATATATTTATATGAAAATATTATATCAATTTGTAATACTTTTGCATGAGTTTGTGAAACTTTTAGCCATTTTTATAATACTTTTATATTCTTAATCCAATTTATTATAATACTTTTATTCATAGCTATAATACTCTTAGTTGAAGTTATAATACATTTAATTACATTTGTAATACTTTGAATTATCTACTTTTGAAAACACATATGTAATTATAGAAAACAGATATCAAAATTATGTGATACTTTAACTATTTTTTGTGACTTGCACAACTTTTTGTGATACTTTAACTATTTTTACTATAATTTTTAATATATTTATATGAAAATATCATATCAATTTGTAATAATCTTGCATGAATTTGTGAAACTTTTAACTCAATTTGTAATACTTTTAAGTTCTTAACGTAATATAAACAATCCCTCTAATGCAAATTCTAAAAAATCAAGTACACCATCTGCACTCACACCCCAGCTACCCACTCCAACACCTCACCACCCAAAATCTGCATATACCACCCGGAGATTGATAAAACCATTTGCAAAAGCCACATTTATACAATACAAATGTTTATAAAACATCTCAGCACATGCACACACCACATCACCGACACAACACTTCACCAACGACACATGCACACACACACACACTATAGCCCAAAATCACTCTCTCTCTGTGTGTGTGTGTGTGTGTGTGTGAGAGAGAGAGAGAGAGAGAGAGGGGGAGGAGGAGGAGAAGGGAGGGGGATGAGAGGGGGAGAAAAGAGAGAAAAAAAGGTCTACCGTCATCGGTGTCGATTTCGACACCGATTTGAAAATACAAATTAAGAAAATCGTATATTGTAACGCGAGTAGTTGAGGGGTGATTGCGGATCTGAAATTAGCCCAATGAATCATCGTAGATCGGAGGTCAAAGTTAACAATTCGTAAAATTTTACCTCCGATCTATGAAAATCGAAACATCGAATTGTAAATCTGATTTTGAATTCAGATTGAGAATCGAGATTATTCAAATAATATAAATTTTATTTTTTTCGGGAGACAGTAACCGGCGGTGGCATGAGTGAGTGTGTGAGAGAGAGAGAGAGAGAGGCAGGAGGAGGAGAGTTGCTGCTGGTAAATGAATTCTGAAAAAAATAAAAAAAATTTACAGTAGGGTTAGGAGCGAGCGAGCGGGTCAGATCAATTAGTATGTGAGTTGGACAAATGAAAATGATAAAAAAATTTATCTTATAATATAAGATCAGTTTCATTCAAATATTTCGGTTGCCAACATTTGAAGCAATCGGCCCACAACAACTTATGATTTTTTAGTAGCATATTAGCACACACGTCACATTTCATTAGTATTAAGGGATTTGAGATGATGTAAAGTTTTCAAAGCTCTCAGTTTGTTGATGTTTTCTATTTTATTTTTCATTTGAAATCATTTACTGAAACTAAACCTTAATATCCAAAGGCACACAAGACAGTTCTGGCAATTAATGTTATGTACAATAATAAGTAATACTGATTTCGTGTTTCTACATAGTTTGTTGTTTATTACTCTTCTATACATAATTCGAACCCTAAATTCAACTAGTAATTAGGTTTCTAATAATCCATGATTTTGTTAATAATTTGTTATTCTCAAATGTGAGTGTGTGTAAGCTCCATCAAATTAATTTGAATCCTATATTCTCACAGCACCTTGTAATTGAACCAATTGATAAGTCCAATTAGTTGAACCACCAAATAAAGGAGGCACTAACCTCAAAATAGAGATCAGCGACCTGAAATTGCTTCCAAACTTGTCACAGCGATCCGCCAAGCCCTCCACAAATCTCCTGGCGACCTAGCTGGTCCTGCAAAACAACGCCTCAGACGGGCCGGATTTCGAGCCCGTTAAGGCCCTCCGACGCTTAAGTTAATAAACGAAAACCAAACACTCAACACTTCTCTTCAAAAATAAATCGTAATGTGATAAGGCAATATCAACTTAGAAAAATAATAAGAGGAACTCGCCCCTTTATATAAAGATATGAGAGATCTCCCTCAATCTAGGGTTACCTTCTATAACCATAATTCCATTCATAACACAATTCCACAACCGACTATCAATTAGGACTCTTTCCACATGTTAAGTTCCCATATATATAAAAAATAACTCTTCACAACAGGCCTGGGCCCTTTATACAGCCCACCAAAAGCCATATAACACAATCACCTTGAGCCCACGGGCTTAACATTCATAAACCCCACACTCGAGCTCAAGTATACAGCTCAAAACACAAGAGATCACGACCCTATATGAGAATTCATTCTCATACTACAGGTCGCTACTCTACAAGAACTAGCCCGCTCACTCTCTAAGGACACAATACAGCTCGCCCACCTCCCAGGAGGAACACCCTCTCCTAGAAATGGGGTCGCTTATCACAAATAACCTCATTAAATAAATAATATCACGTACGGACATTTTGGTCCATATCAGCTAGTCCCCCATGTTCTAACTGATTAAGGTACGAAATCAGGTAGGACATGTAAAAACAGAATTACAAGAGCACAACCACTTCAAAAACAATAATAAAACACATAAGTAAATCACCATTTTACCTTACCAAACCACACATCAGAATCACACAGCTCAACAAACCGAGCTATAATACTCATTCTTCCACAATAAATTACAGAATGTACCCGCGACCTGCCAAAGTACAACTTCACTGAGATCACTTCTTTTAAAGATAACACGATCACCTTGTGGAAACAACCACGAATTCTCATCCCAAGTCCCCTGACTATAACGACTTGAACCACACAACATTAACACACTGCACGAACTCATATGTACAAGTCCCCAAGTCAAATCTCAAGATTTCCCACTTGACAACCTAAAACACATATTACTCCTCTGACGACCTACAAATATAACCAGCCTCAATAATTCAAAACCGCAATCATAACTAATCCACAAAGTCAAGACACGCATTTTTCCCCACTTCCTATCTCATTTAAGTTTCATTAAATGCAGTCTGCCCCCTTGTCAGACACGCGTCACTTCCTCATTTTCTCGGAGTATAATAAATCCAGTGGGCCTGCAAATTAATGGCCCAAAACATTCCTCAACAAACCCTACTTAATCCCGCTCAGAAACATCTCATCAGCTTTTCTGCCGTTCTATAAAAATTATTTCACTCTATCTTCTCACTTTACACAATTACAGTCAAAAAACCGCCATTTTCGCTCTGCACCAAGATTATCTACCAACAACTGTCTCAGACTCAATCAGCGATTCACAGCTCGCCAAAATGTGTAAGTCCCTAAATCTCCTTTACGAAAATTTTAATTTCATTGCTGATATTATAGTCGCGCATGCTGAGATGTGTTTGTTCTGTGTTATCCCCTCCCCGACCTTGTTTACTTTATAATGAAACTAGAATCTCCAAACACTAATTCATCCAACTCAGCACTCTCCCCTGATTCCAACCCCACCGAAAACCCCTTTATTATCGAGAAAAGACCAAAACAGCTAGCTTTACCCTCCTCTAGCCTTCGCGACGAGCCAGAGGGCGACGTTAATTGGTCAGAACTCCAAGCGCAAACCATAGCCCATACTGCGGCCCAAGCCTTAATGGACCACATCCCCGAAACTCCATCCTCTTCATCACTAACCCCTGCGCATGTTCCAGATGGTATCCCTCTGTTCAAATCCAATAAACCTCCACCCTGCGAACATTTTAGAGAAAATCCAGTGACTATAGCCCACTCCTTATCCATTGACGACCTTCCTTCCTCATCCCGTACAACTAGAGAAATCAAATACAATTACTGGCTACTCCCTAACGCAAAGAAATTAGAGAAATTCAAAAGAATTCTCAATCTTCCGGAGACCGCCAAGATGGTCCTGCCTGACAGCCCGCAAGTAGACCCTCTGCGACCTCCTCTGAACCACATCACCCTTTTCGACACGTTACTAGTGGCGGGATTTAGATTCCCATCCCACCCGTTCTACCTTCAAGTTTCTACCTTATACAAAATCTCCCCTCTACAACTAACCCCTAACTCCATGAAATATCTAGCAGGATACCTTATATTATGTAAATATTATAACGTCCAGCCTGACGTAGGCTTTTTCCATTTTTATTTTCACATTAAATACCAACATAACTCTTTTTACCTCTCCTCTCGCTCGGGATTAGCTCACTTCCTAATAAACCCTCCCAACAAAGTCCCCGAGTGGAGGAAGAATTTCTTCTTTATCCACAACACAGAAGAGTGGCCCTTCCCGACCGAGCTACAAAATCATACTCCCAAACAATACAAGCCTCCTACCTCCAAAGAATGCCCTCGCCTATACAAAAAATACTCCGATCATCTCAAGGAATGGAGTAAGCCCCCCTTCGATGTAGTACTTCTCACCAATCGATCCGACATATTCCGTTACGTGGGCATCGACTCTCGCCCGGTCGAACCAGAATTTGCCATTACTGAATCAGACTTTGGTAGGTATTTTAGATTTTACAATTACACTTTCTCACATGTTATGGAAGCTGAATAATAACAAATTTCACATCTACTGCAGTTGCCTTTATCAAGAATTGTGCCGCGACCCGCTCGGAAGAAGAAAAGAAGCAGCCCACCCCACAATCCACAGCTCCTCTCGTCCCAAATCCTATCAATGCCACCGAAGCCAATGACGAGGAAGAGGAAGTCTAGTTAATTCAGCGATCCAGCAAAAATAAGGGCAAGCGACCTCTCCAGGCCGCTCCTAAGAGCCCGGTGGCCAGGAGCCAAAGCCCCAGCCCGCCAGAGCAAAAACGTCGTCGTCTCCGTAAGGGCCCCGCGACGACCTCTACTGGTACCTCTAATTTGAGCAAGGTGCTAGCGAAGTGTGACAAGGCCGTGGATGTCAAAACCCTTCTCACCGAGCACACCATCAAGCAGGTAAATAAGAAAACCTTACTATAACTCATCTAATCACTTGTAAATACTAAAAAAATGTCACAATGCATCTAAAACCTCTGTTCTCGAAATTTTTGGAGGAATTCATAGCTCGCTCGGCAGAGAGCGACCTTCAAAAGACAATCGACGAGCTAACCGCCCAGGCAGAACAACAAACCCGACAGCTGTCACTAACACAGGGAGAATTGGACAGGACGCTCCATCTGGTAAAAGCTCGCGATGAGGAGGTGGCGATCTTGAAAAGCCAAAACAACATCCTAAAGGATGAGGCAACCCACGTGAGTAACGAGCTAAACAAAAGGACTGAGGAGCTCTCCTTACAACATCAAAAGCTCCCAGAACTCATCCAAGCAGCTCGCGAAAAAGGCGTATCTGAAGGCCAACAAAATTTCCTCCTCAGCGAGATTGGCAGGAAGTTCATTGATGCATACCGTCATGAGCTCATTAAGGCCTACGAAAAATCCTCTATTTACTTCGGACTGATGGCCAGTGGTGCGACTGAATGGGTTTTCAATACGGCCATCATGATTAAGGAGGAGGTTGCCACCCTGAACGTCTCTTACTCCCCCAATGTCGATGCCCTTATTGACAAACTAACGCCTTTCACCAGCTTCAAGGGTGATTGGAAACAACCTATCGACACGAAGTGGTGGCTGTCTTGTCAAAACCGGGCGTCCGTGTCTGCAGGAGTACACGCCGAGCTGAAAACCCCTCTGAATGAGCTGCTGCCTGAGCCAGCACTAGCTATTACCTCTGCACCCGAGCCAATCACCACCTCTGAGCCCAAATTAACCCTCACAAGTCCCCCTGCTGCGGCCTCTGCCACTGAAAAAACTTTTTAGAACCTTTATCACTTTCTAGCTCGCAACTTTTGTATGAACAATTTATCATTTGTGCTTGTTATTTATTTTACTTGCTCTTGACAACTATCTAACTTTCACCACATAACCCAGCAATAAAAGTTCTCAAGGATAATAATCATACAGTAAACCATAGGATCCCAGTCAGATCGCAAACATAAACACATTAGCTTGCAGAAAAAAACGTATTTCAACAAACTATCCATCACAACTACGTAATCATAAAGAACAGAACAACTCGCCCAACTTTATTCATTATATTACTCAACTTTCTGAACAACTCGCGGGAGAAGTGCCCTCCAATCCAGAGTTACCTTCTCCCGCCACAATAAAAAAAACACAACTTTTACTATCTCGCCTGGTCGGGAGAAGTGCCCTCCAACACAGAGTTACCTTCTCCCGCACCACAAATACTCACAAAACACCTTCAACAGCTCGCCTGGTACGGGAGAAGTGCCCTCCAACACAGAGTTACCCTTCTCCCGCACCACAAATACTCACAAAACACCTTCAACAGCTCGCCTAGTCGGAGAGGTGCCCTCCGATCCAGAGTTACCTTCTCCCGCACCACAAATACTCAAAAACACCTTCAACAGCTCGCCTAGTCGGGAGAGGTGCCCTCCGATCCAGATTTACCCTCTCCCGAACCACAAACACAATACTTGCCACAAACACACACTTTCAACTAATCACAAGGTCGGGAGAGGTGCCCTCCGGTCCAGAGTTACTCTCTCCCACCACAAAAACACTTACAAAAGCAACACCCTTTACCAACTCGCCTGGTCGGGAGAAGTGCCCTCCGGTCCAGAGTTACCTTCTCCCGCCCCATAAAAACAACACTTGCAAAATCCTTCACCTCATCTCTTCCACACAAACTTTCTACGGGAGAAGTGCCCTCCAATCCAGAGTTACCTTCTCCCGCAATCCATCTTCTACGCATAGTACTTTTTCAGATGGCACACGTTCCAGCTTCGTGGTAAAATCTTTCCCTCTGCATCTTCAAGTATATATGCACCTCCTTGCAATACTTTCGTTACTTTAAATGGCCCAATCCAATCCGGCTCCAACTTCTTAGTCATTTTCAAAGCATCAGCTCTCCTCCACACCAGGTCGCCGACCTGGAAACAACGATGCTTAACCCGTTTATTAAAAGTAGCTTGTACTCTTTGTTTATAATGTTCAACCCGAGCTGCAGCTTTCTCTCGTATCTCATCAATTGTCTCGATTGCTTCTCGAGATAATCTTTCGTTCTCCTCCACGCAGAATGTCATCAAACGCTGTGATCCCCCAACTATCTCAGCTGGAATGACTGCATCCATCCCATAAACCAAACTAAACGGCGACTCCCCTGTGGTAGTTCGGGGAGTCGTTCTATAAGCCCAAAGGACAGATGCGAGCTCGTCTTCCCATAGTCCGCCCGCTTTCTCTAATCGCAGCTTAAGTCCCTGCACAATTATCCGGTTAGTAACTTCCACCTGCCCGTTAGCTTGTGGGTGTGCCACAGAAGCGAATCGTTGTTTCATCCCCATATCCTTGCACCACTTCTTCATTTTCCGCCCATTAAACTGAGTTCCATTATCCGAGACTAACACTCGTGGTACTCCAAACCTGCAAAGTATATTATCAAAAATAAAATCCATGATGTGTTGCTCGCTTATTCCTGTGACAGCCTCGGCCTCCACCCACTTTGTGAAATAATCAATAGCCACCACCAAATTTTCTTTATTGCTCGGAGTTTTTGGGAAAGGACCCACGATATCAATCCCCCATTGTGCAAACGGGCACGGCGAGCTCATGACCATCATCTCCTCAGCCGGTATATGAATAACCGGAGCATGCGTTTGACACTTTTTACACGTCCGAACTAGCTCGCCAGCCATAGCCTTCATTCCAGGCAAAAAGAAGCCTGCTCGCAACGTAATACCTACTAAAGCTTTTCCCTTTGCATAATCTCCACAATACCCTTCGTGTATTTCTTTCAAGACCTCCGATCCATGCACTTTAGCTATACACTTCAGAAGAGGTCCAAATCGCGACCTCTTATACAATTCTTCATTTATTGCACAAAAACGAGCTGCAACTCTAGCCTCCTTTGTTGTCAACTTCTCTGTACCTTCCTGCGCCTTTAGAAGAACATCCCATACGGGCGCGCGCCAATCATCCTTATCCTCAATCTCCATAACCTCTTCTCCCTTTTCTATGCTACTATTGCCCAACTCCATCAATGTGACTCTACGAGTATCACGCGTCCCTAGTGCTCCTGCTATCCGAGCGAGCTGATCTGCCCGTGTATTATCAGCTCGCGGCAAGTGTTCCAGCTTGAATTCTTCAAAGCGAACTGCTTCCTCCCGCAATTTACCCAAATACATCGCCATGCGTTCTTCTTTAGCCTCAAATGAGCCATCAAATTGCCGAGCTACTAACTGTGAATCTGTATACGCCCACAACTTGCGTGCTCCAACTCGTCTGCCATTTTAATTCCTTGCAACACAGCTTCATACTCAGCCTCATTATTGGACGCCTTATACCCCAATTTGATCGCAAACTCCAAATTTTCTCCGTCTGGACTAGTTAACACAATACCCAGCCCTGCTCCTGAAGCCATAGTTGACCCATCTGTATACATGGTCCACGCTTTTACTTCTTTATCCTCATCAGCCTGTCTAGTCATTTCTTGCAGAAAATCTGCTAACACTTGCGCCTTGATAGCCACCCTTAACTCGTAAACTACATCATACTCACTCAACTCCACGGCCCACTTCACTAACCGCCCTGACACATTCGGATTACCCAGAACTTGTTTGAGAGCCAGGTTAGTACGCACTCTCACTTTATGGCTCAGAAAGTAAGGTCTCAATTTCCTAGCCGTACAGACCAACGCAAAACCTCCTTTCTCTAGCTCGGTATACTTCAATTCAGTTCCCCGCAACATCCTGCTAATGTAGTAGATAGGTTTTTGCATGCCTGCTTCTTCCCTTATCAAAACAGAACTCACGGCGACCTCCCCTACAGATATATACAATATAAAGTCTTCTCCCGGCATGGGCTTGGTCAATAATGGTATTTCTGCCAAGTACTTTTTCAACTCCTCAAATGCATCCGCAGCCTCCTTTGCCCACTCAAACCTGGACCCTTTTCGAAGCGCCCTGAAAAACGGGACGCCTCTTTCCGCCGACCTGGAAATAAAACGACTAAGATCTGCCATCCGACCTGTGAGTACCTGAACATCACGCACCGTGCGAGGATGTGGTATCTCCAAAACAGCTCGTACCTTCTCCAGGTTAACTTCTATTCCTCGCTCGGTCACCATGTAGCCCAAAAATTTTCCAGATCGAACGCTAAAAGCACACTTCTTCGGATTTAATTTCATACCGTACTGCCTTAGTATAATGAACGTCTTTTTTAAATCCTCCACATGAGATTCTTCTTTCTTGCTCTTAACCAGTATATCGTCGACGTACACCTCCATGGTGGATCCCAACAAGTCTTTAAACATACGATCCACTAACCTCTGATAGGTCACTTCTGCATTTTTCAAACCAAAAGGCATGGAGACAAAACAGTAAGTACCTGTGGAAGTGACAAAGCTCACTTTGGGCTGATCCTCTTTTGCCAAAGATATTTGGTGATACCCTTGCGAAGCATCCATCATGCTCAACAGCTCGCATCCCGACGTAGAATCCACCAATTGATCAATTCGTGGCAAGGGATAGTGATCCTTGGGACAAGCTTTATTCAGGTCGCGGAAATCTACACACATCCTCCACTTCTGAGCTGGCTTAGACACCATCACGACATTAGACAGGTACTCAGGAAATTGAATCTCCCTTATATGGCCGGCTTTCAACAATTTCTGCACTTCTTCTTCAATTACCCTATCAAGCTCTGGCCCAAAATGCCTCCTCTTTTGTTTCACCGACCTCGCTTCTGGATTCGCATTTAAATGATGTTGTGCGACCTCCGGGGACACACCTGTCAATTCGCCATCTCCAAACGCAAATACATCCCTGAACTCTCTCAACAACTGGATTAGCTCGCTCCTTAATGTATCAGACATTAGGGTCCCTATCCTCGTAGTATACTCTGGGCGGTCTTCTTCTAAGGAGATTTCCATCAATTCTTCATTTGGTTGGACAGAGTTCTCCTGCTCTTTTACTTTCTTTGCGCTAAGCACTCCTTCCGGTTGATCATCACCCCTCTCGCGTTTATTCTCCAGCAATCCTCTCCTGACCGCAAGCTGATAACACGATCGCGCGATTGCTGTTGTGCGATGACTTCTCCTACTTTGTCACCCACCGGATATTTGATACTCATGTGGTAAGTTGATGTTACCGCCTGAAACATGTTAAGAGCATGTCGCCCTAATATAGCATTATAGGCCGACCTTCCACGAATGATCAAGAATTTCAAACTTTTTTCCACTCGTGCTTCATCTTTTCCCAGTACTACCTGGAGCGTCATCTCGCCTTCAGTATTCACCTGCGCCCCATTAAATGCATATATGGGCGTATTTACAGATCGCACCCTCTTTTCTATCTCCATCCGCTCCAGACAATCTGTATATATGATATTCACCAAACTTCCATTATCCACGAAAATTCTACCAACCTCGTACCCTGCAATTTCGGCCTCAATCACCAATGCGTCATTGTGATCCTCCTGGAGCCCTCGTCGATCACCGGGGCCAAAGGAAATGATTGGCCCTACGACCTGTGATTGGCGACTTACACTAGCAACCTCCCACGTTCCTGAGCGAGCTGACTTAACGTGCCTCTTACGCGCATTATTAGAATCACCATCCGTTGGTCCTCCTAAAATCATGTTTATACTTCTTCTATTCCCTCATGGGGCATCGTGTCCCTGATTTCCTTGCTGTCTTGGCCTTGCGACCTGTTGTTGGGGTGGACCTTCTGGTGGCGGCAGTGGTGGTAGCGCCCGCCCTTGCTTCTTCGGTTCTCTCTCTTTATAAATTACCTCTTTCAAATGCTCCGCCTTCATGAGTCTCTCTATCTCCTCCTTGAGGTGCCTGCACTTCTCGGTGAAATGCCCGTAGTTATTATGAAACAAACAGAAAGAGGTAGTTCTGGGATGAGTAGGGATGG
The DNA here is from genome assembly GCA_014905375.1 of Phtheirospermum japonicum. NCBI lineage: Eukaryota > Viridiplantae > Streptophyta > Magnoliopsida > Lamiales > Orobanchaceae > Phtheirospermum > Phtheirospermum japonicum. The sequence continues at coordinate 147,451 of BMAC01000376.1, forward strand.
GTGTGCGATCCGCTGGCCACCTTATAGCATCAGGTACCAAACGCTCCATAATACTGAACACTCTAGCTTGTGGATACGCTAGCGGTGTGAAATCTTCTTCTCTCCAATTTTGCATATTTTCTCCCGACCTCTTACTAATCCCGGAGCTCGTGTTCAGGAGCCCACGCATTATCCTTCTAGGTTCTCTTCGTAATTTTCTTCGAGGCCCATTATCAACCCTATCCACAACCTCCCTGTTAAAACGTGCGCGATGTTCATCCTCCGCCTCTTCCACTTGCATATACTTATGACATCTCGCTAACACCTCATCGTAAGTTCGCGCTTATTTTTTGACAAGCGACTTGCGCAAATCCTCCCTTCTTAATCCCTGATGTAGGGCTCCAGCCTTCATCTCATCAGTAGCAGCGGGCACCTCCAAAGTAGCGCTGGTAAATATATTAATGTATTGTTTCAATGTTTCATCAGGTCACTGCACCATAGTAAAGAGCGACTGCGCTGTCTTTGCACTCTGCTTAACACTAGAAAACTGTTTCAAGAAGGCAGCCCGCAACACCTGGTAACTAGTAATTTTTCCCCGCGGGAGCTGGTAGAACCAATTTTGTGCGATCCCCCTCAAGGTCGACACAAAAGCCCGACATGCCACGGCATCCGTGTAACTATGCAACAACCTTGCATTCTCAAAGAGCTGTAGATGCTCGACCGGATCCGTCACTCCTCGATATTGTAACTCCAAGGCCTTATAATTCTTAGGCATTGTCGCGCACATCATATCTTCTGAAAATGGATGTCCTTCGTCTACATCAAATTTCTCCCCATCTATCCGCCTTTCTAATTTCAACATAGCCTCTTGCAAATCTCTAAAGGCCTTGTTATGCGGCCCCATCTCGCTTTCTCCCTTTCTCTCCTTGAACACATTACCGCTCTTCTTGGTTTTCTCTTGAGACTCACTACCCGTGTCAGAGGTAGGAGTCTCGCTTTCACTATTATATTTATTGCGCTGTCGACTACTTCGCCTGTAATGACTTCACCTTACTTTCACTCCTTTCGCTCGTCGTTTACGAACATGAGAGCCTACGGATGAGGTGAAACTAGAAGCATCCCCCTTTCTCCGCGTACTCCGTCCTCTCTTACGAGACAATCTTTTCGACGAGATTTCTCGCCCCGCTCTACTTTCCTAACCGCCGACTCCTCCTCCTTCTCGCTATGAGATCTACCGCTTTTTTCCTTCCCCGTACTCAGCTCGCTCGCTAAGTACCTGCGTAACTCCTCCTGTTTCTCTAACAGCACGAAATCCATAAGTCCATCCAAAAATTCCTTTCTACTCTGACAGGGCTTATCCTTCAGTAAATATTCCCCGTCTTTCACCTCTACATGACGCCTTTTGCGCCTCCGCCTCCGGTGTTTTCATCTTCGCGTCTTCCGCCAACCCTTTTTCCTCACGCTTCCTGGGGGAAGGCGGTGGTGTGTTACCGGTGCCTTGGACAACTGGATCCGCCTGAGGAGGCGTTTTTCCATCCCTTGCCATGTCTTTTTCGTTAATGTCCGTCAGTCTATTCTTCTTGTTCTTCTTGTTGTTCGACAGAGAACCGTAGTATAATGTCCTCGGAATTATGTTGCTATCCTTCATGTTTTGTTTACGAAATCTCTCACACCTTTCGCTCAAGGACTCGATGTCCCTCTTTCCCACAGACGGCGCCAATTTGATAAGTCCAATTAGTTGAACCACCAAATAAAAGGGGCACTAACCTTAAAATAGAGATCAGCGACCTGAAATTGCTTCCAAACTTGTCACAGCGACCCGCCAAGCCCTCCGCAAATCTCCTAGCGACCTAGCTGGTCCTGCAAAATAACGGTCTCAGACGGGCCGGATTTCGAGCCCGTTAAGGCCCTCCGACGCTTAAGTTAATAAGCGAAAACCAAACACTCAGCACTTCTCTTCAAAAATAAACCGTAATGTGATAAGGCAATATCAACTTAGAATAATAATGAGAGGCACTCGCCCCTTTATATAAAGATATGAGAGATCTCCCTCAATTTAGGGTTACCTTCTACAACCATAATTCCATTCATATCACAATTCCACAACCGACTATCAATTAAGACTCTTTCCACATGCTAAGTTCCCATATATATAAAAAAAAACATCTTCACAACAGGCTTGGGCCCTTTATACAGCCCACCAAAAGCCATATAACACAATCACCTTGAGCCCACGTGCTTAACATTCATAAACCCCACACTCGAGCTCAAGTATACAGCTCAAAACACAAGAGATCACGACCCTATATGAGAACTCATCCTCATACTACAGATCGCTACTCTACAAGAACCAGCCCGCTCACTTTCTAAGGACACAATACAGCTCGCCCACCTCCCAGGAGGAACACCCTCTCCTAAAAATGGGATCACTTATCACAAATAACCTCATTAAATAAATAATATCACGTATGGATATTTTGATCCATATCACCAATGTTCTTTTTATATATTTGGTTGATGATTTTTACTTCTCACTAAATGAAAACTCATGTGCACTATATAAACTTGAGGGAATTATTCTCTGAAAAAGAAAACAAACAAAGAAAAGAAAAAAAAAAAAAAAGGGACTTGCTATCTCGTGTTGGTTTTTAGGGCCCATGTGAAGATTGGAGGACATCAAAACAACATATACAACAATGTTGACGACATATCACGTGATTCTTATCACTCATAATTCTGAAATTCATGCTCATAGCTTTTGGACATACCCTACTAGTATGGCGATAAGATCCTATATATATTTTGCAGATAATTGGGGAAAAAGAATTTCGCAAGGGATATTGTCTCTAATGTTTCCAAAGTAAAATGACTTCTTTTTTCTTTCTTTTTTTTTTTTTTAAAGATAAATGTAACGGTGAAAATATCAACCATTGTATATCTGAGATAATTTAATGAGTACGGAGAATTAAATTATTATGCATATGATTGGAATTTGCAGTTTTCAAGATAACACTTCCATAAATTGGTTTTCCAAGCTAAAAACCTTGGTGGAAAAAAGTAATATTAAAACAATAGAAATTCAAAGTAAAATGTAAAAAAACAAAAAAAAAAATCTAAAACTATAGGCAAATTGCAAAAATATTGTTGTCGGTAGTTTATAAAATTGTTTGTGATATATTGATAATTAGTCGCTATCGCTAGGTATAGTTTGGAGAAAAAATATATAATTTTATTATGTCATATCCTAACTGTAAAATTTAATTAGAAGATAATTTCTAGTCGGCAAATTGTATTATTATTATTTTCTTTCTTTGGTTAATAATTGGTAAGGAATGATTCATAATTAAAATGAGATGAAAATGGAAAACAGACTACGGGCCGTTTGGTGAGCAATTCGGATCTCATCTATATAGCTCCGTAAAGATTTATAATTATCTTATGATAACTAATTAGACCTAAAAAGCATTATTTTATAAAAAATTATAATTCGTACTTTTTTCTAATAAGGTATAGGAGAAATTTTTATTTTTATCATTTTCTTTTATAAATATTTTTAATATACTAAAATATTATTTTATAGTTGTACATGAATATTATTTAAATATAATGAAATATTTATTCATCAAATTATTATTTTTACCATTGTTTATATATTTTTTAGGAAGTCTTTATTTATATTCTAAATTTATAAAATAAATTTTTATATATTAATATATTATTTTATAGTTCACATAAATATTAATTTTTTACATCAGAATTTTTTTATTTATCAATATTTTATTTTGGTATTATTATTTATACTCTTAATATTTTAAAATATTTTTAAGAAACCTTTATTTATTTATTATTTTATATTTTTCTTGATTTTTAATTATATATATTTTTTAATCTTTCAATCATATTTATGTTAGAAAACAGTGCCCCTCATCTTACTATACTCACGCATTTTTTATCTTTATATTGTGGAATGCTCTAATTAATTAAAATGCACTGTATGATAAAGTGGGAGTCGTAGAAATATTTATATCAGTACTTATCAGCGCTGAAGCATTTACAACCAACCGGAATTTGAAATTAGGATAATTATCGGCGCATACATATCTTTCTGTTACAAATTCCGATCATTTGAAATTTGAGTGTCTTTCACAAACTATAATCCTTATAGTTAGGGTTAATGTTTGCCAAGTGCAATTTTAAAAAATTTAACGGCTGAATAAGATAAATATAAATAAATAAATAAATAAAGAGAGCTTAACATCTAAAAACAAATTTAATTTCACTTCAAGAAAAAACGACTAATTTTAGGATCAGTAAGTAAATTTTCCATGTTATTGATTGAGAAAAAACGACTAATTTTCAAATTGAGTTCAAAGAGTGTTGAGTATTATTATTGCAGGTTAAAATCAGAAATTCTAATTTATTAATATGAACATTTAATGATAAATGAAAAAGATGGAATATTTGCAGATTAATTGAAATGTCATTTAAAAAAATGAGGTTTTGACATTGTTTTAGTACTTCAAGATACATAAACTATTTTTTAACAATCAACTGACATATGATACAACAAATAGAGAGTTTCTGCAGAAAATAGTACAGCATAATAATTGAACCCTCAAAATAAAATTCAGTAAATAAAAAATTATTACAATAAATTTGAAAACTGCAAATCTAGATCACTTTCAAGACCACTTAATTTAAACTACCGACATTAAATGCAAACAGAGGAGCAGTTTCTTTCAAACTTCATATTCAATAAATAATTCAGCCCAATAAATTGTTATTAATTAAATAATAGTATATTTTGAATTTTCGAAACTTTAGTTCCATTCTGAAACTCCACCCCACCGCTGTATTTATGAGTCTTATATTATTTTTATTTTTAAAAAAAGCTCACAAACATCGAAAACAAGAACCTAAGCAACAAACTCTATAAATTAGTTTGCTGTCATTTTCTGCATTTAATATTAAACAGTGGCTACTCTGTTCTTCCACCGCATTCCACCACTTCCAAATCTCACCGCTTCCTTTTTTTTCTTTTTATTTTTTTATTTTTTCCCCCATAGTTATTCATACGGATTTAAAGAGGGTTCATAGAAAAAATACTTTTTTTTTTCTTTTCAATCACATTTGCAGAGAAATTTGAAAAAAAATGGAAACCAACTCATTTTCCAGTTTAGTTATCTTTTTCTGCATTTTCATGGTGGTGGGCTCTCAAGTGATTAAGTGCAGTGTCACTTATGATAAGAAAGCTATTATCATTAATGGCCAAAGAAAAATTCTTCTTTCTGGTTCTATACATTATCCAAGAAGCACCCCTGATGTAATTACTCTCTTACTCACTCTTATTAGCTTTAACATTTATTTTTTTAAGCATAAATCTTGTTTTATTTGGTTGAAAATGTGTGAGTTTATGAATTTTGTAAATATTGGATTTTTTATTTTTATTTTTATTTTTGCAGATGTGGGAAGATCTTATAGTGAAGGCTAAAAATGGAGGGTTAGATGTTATTGACACTTATGTGTTTTGGAATGGACATGAGCCTTCACCTGGCAATGTGAGTTATTTTAGATTTATTTATTTGAACTTCAATATGTTATTAAGTTCTTGGATCCTATAAGTCAATATAAAATGCTATAAAATCCAGTCTTTAATTTTTTTATTTGTTGTGCTTTGGTCATCTTGTAGTACAATTTTGAAGATAGATATGATCTTGTTCGATTTGTCAAGACGGTTCAAAAAGTCGGGCTTTTCGTTCATCTGCGAATCGGTCCTTATGTGTGTGGTGAATGGAATTATGGGTAAATAAACTAAATGAAATTCTTACGTGTTTTCGCATTTCTTACTTTTTGTCAATTTTTTGAAATATATCACAAAATTTTGAATTTTTTTTATTATGTTTAACTCTCTAATGCAGAGGATTTCCAGTGTGGTTGAAATACGTCCCCGGTATCGTCTTTAGAACAGACAATGAGCCCTTCAAGGTTCCTTATTTACATTTAAAATTATTTTCCAAAAAACGTGTTGATGTAGTTCAATTTGAATTAAGTGAAATTTTCCGTGCAATTATCGAGCATAGGCGGCGATGGAACAATTTACCCAGAAAATCGTCGGCATGATGAAAAACGAGAAGCTGTATGAATCACAGGGTGGCCCGATTATTTTATCTCAGGTGTGCAAGTAAAATATATCGGCAATTCATAATTTCTTCACAATGCAAATCGATTACAATATTAGACTAGTCATTTTAATTATGTGATTCTTGTTTTAATTAGATTGAGAATGAATATGGGTCACAAAGGAGAGCACTTGGGCCGGCCGGTGATGCATACATGAATTGGGCCGCAAAGATGGCCGTCGGATTGGACACCGGAGTCCCGTGGATCATGTGCAAAGACGATAATGCCCCTGATCCCATTGTATTTTCTTTATTTATCTCTGCAGTTTTTTTTTTTCATTATTTATTATTTATCAAGTATGCTCGACTATGATGAATTCTAAGCTCACTCTTGAACATTGCAACAGATAAATACATGTAATGGATTTTATTGTGACTCGTTTTCTCCGAACAGACCTTATAAGCCCACTATGTGGACTGAAGCTTGGACCGGCTGGTAATTATAATCTGGACTCTTAATTTTATCTTTTTATTATTATTTTTTAATATTATTTTGTCACAAAAATTGATAAGGTTTAATGAGTTTGGAGGCACGCTTCATCAACGTCCGGTTCAGGATCTTGCATTCGCGGTCGGTCGTTTCATACAAAAGGGCGGTTCGTATATAAATTATTACATGGTAATATTTACTATTATATATAACACTTAAATTCCACATGAGTTTTTTTATTACAAGCTCGAAACAAAATTTTGAACTCTGCATGAAATCGAACAGTACCATGGTGGCACTAATTTCGGGCGCACGGCTGGAGGTCCTTTCATTACTACGAGCTATGACTATGATGCCCCTATCGACGAATATGGTAAAAATAAATAAAACAAATTAAATTTCATTAAAAAACAAATTTAAAAAGTAAAAATAAATAAATAAAACTTTTTTCAGGTTTGATTAGGGAACCGAAATATGGTCATTTAAAGGAGCTGCACAAGGCGATTAAGCTTTGTGAAAATGCGCTCGTCTCGTCGGACCCGAACGTTACCTCGTTAGGAAAGTATCAGCAGGTTAGGTTCTTCTGTAAAAAAAACTTCTATTATTTAATTTGTAGTATTTTTATTATTATTTTTTTTTAAAACGTAATTTTCTGTTCTTTTATTTCAGGCTTACGTATTTTCATCCGGTCCAGGGAATTGCGCGGCTTTTCTTTCGAACTTCGATAGTAATTCGGCTGTAAGAGTGATTTTCAACGACATGCACTACAATTTACCTGCTTGGTCGATTAGCATTCTTCCCGACTGCAGAAATGTAGTCTTTAACACTGCAAAGGTTGGGACGCAAACTTCGAAAATTCAAATGTTGGCAGCCAATCCTCAGTTGTGGTCTTGGGAGACATATAACGAGGATACAACTTCAGTAGAAGATAGCTCGGCTTTTGCAGCGATCGGGCTTTTGGAGCAGATAAATGTGACGAGGGATACTAGCGATTACTTGTGGTACACTACTAGGTGAGTTTTTTGTGTGTTTTTAATTATTTATTTATCTATTTATCAAATTCCCGTTAGAAACTAATTTAATTTCGCTATTTATTTTTCTGTGCGTTTGTTAACAAGAAACTTTCAAGTTTGAATTATATAATTGGAATTAATTAAAATTATTTGTTTTCTCTTTGTTTTGTCGATCCAGCATCGACATTGGTTCATCAGAATCATTTCTACGAGGAGGACAAAAGCCGACCCTAAATGTGGACTCTAGAGGCCATGCGATACATGTCTTCGTCAACGGTCAGCTTGCAGGTATTTGTGCTTTAAAACTGTAGTTTATTCAAAAAAAAGGAAAAGAAGAAAAAAATATGACTGGCTCAGATAACACGCTAAGCATAGTATTTTGGATTTATAATTATTGATTTACATTTTTACAGGGTCTGCTTATGGGACTAGGGTGAATACGAGATTCAAATTCACCGGGCCTTTGAACTTGCGAGTTGGAATGAACAAAATCTCTCTGCTTAGCATAGCCGTGGGGCTGCCGGTTAGTTCTATACCCTTCACTAATTACTTTATCAATCATGAAAATACGATTTTACTCTATATGTAGCGATTTAGTAACTAATAATAATCACTTTCATGGTATAAAATAAAAACATAGAACAATGGATTCCATTTCGAAAATTGGAACGTTGGGCTAGACCGAGTCGAGCTGGATGGGCTGGATCAAGGGAAAAGAGACTTGTCGAAACAAACATGGTCTTACCAGGTGACACAAGTCTAAATAGTTAGTCTTTTTAAATTTCAAGTTATCCGGATTTTATACCACATTTGACCTTTGTTTTTATTTTTTTTTTTTTTTAATGTGTATAGGTCGGATTAAAAGGCGAGAAAATCAATTTGGCCTCCCCCAACAAAGTTTCCTCTGTCGAATGGACCCAAGCGTCGGCTATCACCCAAAATCAACAGCCTTTGAGATGGTACAAGGTAAAACTCGCAAAAATGTAAATCCTGATAATTTTATAAATTTAATTTCTTGAAAATCCCTTGAAATGCCATTTCGGAACTTTCTAGGCATATTTTGACTCGCCGAGTGGCAACGAGCCTTTGGCGTTGGACATGCAAGGCATGGGGAAAGGTCAAGTGTGGGTCAACGGACAAAGCATCGGTCGATATTGGTTGTCCTATGCAAATGGAAATTGCGAAGTTTGTCACTATAACGGTACATACCGAGCCCCGAAATGCCAACTCGGATGTGGCCAACCGACTCAACGGTGGTAAGACTCCGATATCGAATCAAATATGTACTAATTACAAATTTACCCTACTAACTTGTAGACTCCCGTTTCGAGCTACTATAGGTACCACGTCCCAAGATCTTGGTTGCAACCGACGCGAAACCTCATCGTGGTGTTTGAAGAGCTAGGCGGGGACGCGACGAAGATCGGTCTCGTCAAGAGAACGACATCTGGAGTTTGCGCGAACGCGTTCGAGCACAATCCGACGGTCGCGAATTACCAGATCGAGGGCGCATCTAGTAAACAAAAGATGCTTCATCAGGCCAAGGTTTATCTCCGGTGCGGGCCGGGACAGTCGATATCGGCCATCAAGTTTGCGAGTTTCGGGACTCCGAGTGGGACTTGTGGGAGTTTTCAGCTGGGGAAATGCCATGCACAAAACTCACACGCGATCATTGAAAAGGTAATATATCTTCTAAATGCATCTTTTGTTCCCCAAAAAAAATATTTGAACAAGGGCTATTTTTACGGTTTGCAACCAACATTATTTCATTTTGTTTGCAGACGTGTGTTGGAAAGGAGAGTTGCAAGCTTGCAGTATCTAATAGCTACTTTGGTAGTGATCCTTGCCCACGCGTGTGGAAGAAGTTATCTGTTGAAGCTATTTGCTCCGGTAACCATTAGTTTAGCAAGCACAAAATTGTGAAGGACTTGTATATTATTTATTTATAAACCAAGCCATCCAAATCCACGTTAAGAAAAATAAATAAATGTCTTGTGTTATGTATGGGAACATCCATCGCTATACTACAATGATATCTACAACTCAAAAAAAGAAAAACAAGGCAGCAACATAAGCTCTTGTCCAATACAGAATTATGAATGGCATAAAATAATAATATCCAAACTTATACAAGAAAACCTTCTCTCTTTTTTTTTTCGTATAATACTTTTAATATAAATTTAATACTTTTGTCCCAAGTAATAATTACCCCGTGGGTTCTTTTAAATTCCCCTTTATTTAAAAAAAAAGTAGTTTCTGTAATTTACCCCCAAAAAACAGGTAAAATTACAGTCACTAATGAAAAGTACGTATCACTCCACAATACAAGAAGACTAGTACCCAAAAAAGGTGAGTCGGAAATAAAAAATCATTAATCAATCATATCATTGTTAATGATCATTATTACATAAACAAGAACCATCCACACAAAAGCAAAGCTTAGGATCAAGTCACAATGTTAAATTATTACAATACCCGATATTAGAACACATAATAATTAATAACTTGTGTCTTGTTCAGCAAACCTCAAGCAGCAAGGGCACCACCATGTGTAGTAACTTTCAACTGCAACTCCTCCTTCCTCGCGCCCACGACCTTGTCCACTATGTTCCCTTCCTTGATGAATACAAACGTCGGCATAGCCTCCACTTGGTATTCCTTCGCCAGAGCCTAAGCAAGATTGTTGTTACAGAAATCAGTAGCATATTTATTTATTTTATTTTTTCCCCAAATTGATTTTCCAAAAGGTTGGGAGATTCTTTTCCAATATATAAATGAAATGGTCATCAAATCCAATCTTTTGTCTTGCTGTGTTTATCCAAAAAGAAAAAAAAAAATGCAAAATGGCTACCTCGACTTCATCTACATCGACCTTCAGGAAAATAACATGGGGCGTCTTTTTGGCAATCTCGGCCAAGACAGGACCAATGAAACGGCACGGTCCACACCATGAAGCCGTGAAATCAACCACCACCTGATGAAGAGTTTTAACACAAAGCCAACTCAGCAAATTGAATTTATAAACATACACATCAATTTAATTTTACACTTTGCCATTTGATATTGCTAGATGAATCAAAAGGATTGTCAATTTATTTTATAGACCAATTTGGAATCATTGTTGGGACCAGTTTAAGAAGATATCTTGTCTGGTTCCACTAAATATTAACAAACTAAAATTGATTACTCTAATCTAACCAAATAAAGGGCCAATTTATGCTCTCTTTTTCTTGATATCTATATTTTTAGTTCGACACTAGATCTGAAAGCTACACAACAGCTTGCTTTTCACATTCAAAAGGGTCAAAACTGAACACAAATTGAATAATTCAAGGTCCATTGAGTAATCCAGTCATTCTGATATTAAGAATCAATCATAATTACCCATATCATCCAATAGTTATGGAAAAATACCCAAAATTGACCAACGCCGACATATAAGAAATAGGTAAAATAAAAAATCATACATGATCTGGATTTAAACCCTAAGAAATTATATACATATAAAATAACCATACTATACGAAAATACAGAAATTACAAAACCAAACTACACCGAATAATTTAAAAAGAAAATCAGACCTAGCATTATCATCATCATCATCAGGAAAAACAAACAAAAAAAAAAAACACTCACGCACTCACAGAGAGAAAAGCTAACCAGTTTCTTAGAATCCGAGCCCTTCTGCAAAAGCTGGGTCCATTCCTCGACGGAGTGGACGGCGATCACTTGTCCTTCTTCGCAGGCCATTTTTCTAAACTCTTTTCACTAATAAAAAAATTCGAAATCACGAGATTTTTATGCGTTCACTGTAAGCACAGAATATGGGAAAAGGTCAAAAGAAGGGTGTATTATATAGCCAGGTGAGGCGGTGCGGATCGACCAAAATGTCACGTTTCCTCGCCTTAAATTACGAATATGCCCCCAGGTATGTCTTGCGTAAGCAATGGCGTAACATTCCAATTGCCACTTGGTGGATGGCAATGGGTCCGGGTTTCACCCAGACCCGAATCAAATTTGTATTATTTGGGATGGGTCTGAGACGAATAGTGAGATAAATGAATGCGAGGTATAGAAACAACGTATATATTAGTTCGTCGGACCCAAATCGATAGATAATTTTTATTTTACAAATGTTAATAAGAATTGATTAGTATAATTGAAACATTAAATTTTTCTTATTTTCTTGATAATAATTTTGTTTTAATAGTAATGATTTATTGATATTAATGCTAATTTGCACTAAATAAAAAGCATATAAATAAATGTATGAAGTAAATATGAAAAATATATATATATATATATAAGTTTTAAAAAAAAAATGTGTGCTACAATTAAATAACGGAAGGAGTACAATTTTAGATGCAGACATGTTTGGGCGGATAACAGGTTTAATACAACACGATTGCATCGGGTTCGGGTTCGGAGCGGGGACTCATTTTTGCCGGTTCGGGTGCCCATTTACTATATCTCGATGCCATAAAGTTTCTTGTGTAAATAAAAAAATTATTGTGCTATGCTCGTATTATCGTCGTATTTTCAATTTTTTTATTTTATTTGCTAATAAATATAAGAATAAATATAAATCTAACTGAAATTATAATTAATTTCGTGATTCTGTAGCATATCTTATTGTTTATAATATCATTTCGGTAATTGACACCCTAATAAATTTGAGGAAAATCGTGAACATTTTGGGGTGGTCGGTGAGGATTAGGATGGGGACGCTATCACGACCATGTTCATTGTCATATTATGTAGTAATACTTACTAATTTTCGCATTGGTTATGCAATGGGCAAGAAAATCATGTGTTGTTTTTATCTGTATTTTATTTATATGAACGGTGTCACATCTCACAACATGATAATCAGAAACATTCATGGAGTTGATCATAATGAAATTCTATGAAATTTTATTTTATGGAATTGTGTGAATTTTAACATATATGGTAAAATTAATTGAGTTTGCTCAAATATAGTAATTAACAAATTTTTATAGTGTTATTTATCATAACACTTTTTTATCAAAAAAGAAAAAGGAAATGTAGATTTTCAAACAAAGTAGTTAAAAATATATATTTCATGAACTTCTTTACAAGAATAAAATTGGGGTGATCAAATATAAAATAGTTTCATACCTATTACTGAAATAATTATTTTTAACCAATGCCATAAAATTTAGAATGATATGAAGATTTGAATACCTTTTTAGAGATGAGAAAATTCAATTTTAGAAGGTCAATGGAGCAATTTGATGTGGTTTGGAAGTCGATTTCATTTGGACCAAAACTTCAGAGTGGAATATATATTTTGAAAGCTTTATTTTGAGGTTTGTATAATAATTGGGTAATTACTGGCATTTTTGCACACGTTTCTTTTACACGTTAACGCATTCACATATGAAGGCCCAACTGACTTTCAATTTTAATACGACAGTAGGAAACAAATATGCAACTTTGGTATCCAATTCCTCATATGAAGGCCCAACTGACTTTCAATTTTAATAATAACCATTAATGTATCTATGCGATAAATAGAATTTTATGAATTGAAATAGATAGAATTGTATAAATTGAAATAGAGTCGATTAATCGATTTTGTATTTTAAGCGTAATTACACTTGCACTCCTATTATGAAGAAAAGAATTGTATACAATAAACCAAAAATTTTGGGCCATAGTATTTTTATCGGTGTACGTTCGACGAAATGTGTTGATCACGTACTAAAAATTATAAATAAATAAATATATGGATAAGGGTATGTTTGTAAGATTTGAAAATTCTAAATAAATATATGGATAAGGGTAAGTTTCATACCATCTTTTAGATTCAAGGGTTTTTTATTTTATACACAATAATATAAATCCCTAAACGTCTCATTCAAATTATTGGTGTGATCTCATTTTATTAACTTCTTTAACACAAAAATAAATATTAAGATTTAATTGTGTACCTATATTTCGTAGTAGGTATTTTCCCATGCAAATTCGTAGCAGGTACTTTCCCATTTAATTTAGATTTGCACCCCAATATTTTATTTATACTAAAATACACTTGTAAAGTCCAAATATAATAATCTCAACGGACACCATATTTTTGTGTCATTATGATCCGTTTTTGAAATTTAAGAAAAAGTTCAATGATATTTGCACTATTACAATACTAAGAATGTTCGTGAAATTCGATTTGAATTGATCTTAAACCTACAAACAATAAAGTAAGAAATTGTTTTGTTGGAGTGATCAATAAGAATTTCCTAAAAAATAAAATGAGTGAAAAAAATATTAATAATTAAGATTTCCTTTATGCCTGATAACAATATTTTCATAAATTTTAAAATAATATGTTACTTTGTAAAACAAAATATGTGTACAGTAGAAAATGATAAAATAGGGGATTTTTTCAATCAACTAGTAGTTTATTAGAAAAAATTATAATTGTAGATTATTCATAACATAAGCTTATTTGTACCAATAAACTATTTATCAGGAGTCCTTACCAATCAATCGAAAAAAGCTTATTGCAAGATAAAAAGCTATAAACTCCTCAAAAAATTTAACCAAGCAGGTCTTTGAAACGAGTTTATAATTTGTCTTTTAAATGCAATTTACCTAAGTAATCAACTTATTTATGTGAAGAGATAAATGATATATTGTCATATAATTAGAGACACTCGTGCAAGTTCTTTTTTTAATATCATTTTCTTTTTTAGTAACAAAAATCGGGTGGAAAAATACTCACATTCTTTTTTTAGACTGTTGGTATATATATATATATATAAATTGTTAGGATCACATGATAATAAGTCTTTGTGTGAGAAATGTATATGGCCAATAGATTCTGGGATGATGATATCACATATATTATTATTTTAATATTAAAAAAAAATAATAAAATAAAAAAAAATTGATTTTTTTTCATTTTCATCGAGGTTTCCAATGCACTAATAAATTAAATTATGCAACTTCTCATATACTATTGTGCATATTCAGTAACACTATTATGCATTTTCAGTCGTACAATTGTGCATGTCTAGTGGGACTAAAATTACAATAATTAGTGGGTAATATCATAATTAATTATTGTATCTTTATGTAATTGTGATATCAAAAAATGTACTAAAAAATGACAAAAATACTATTGTGCGTGTTTACTTCACTCATTTGCATGTCTAATGTTGCAATTATCAGTGATTTGATATTATAATTTGTTATTACATTAATGCAAATTTATAATTTCAAATCTCAAAAATGAAAACATGACTATTTGTGCATGTTTAGTGACACTATTGTGCATGCCAAGTCACACTTTTGTACATGTTGTGGACTAATTTTGTAATAATCGTCAATGATTAATCAACATTTTTACTGTCACTATTGTGCATTTCCAATGACACTAATGTGCATGACATGAAAATAATGATGAAGAAATTCAATGACTATTGTGCATTTTTACTACACTATTTTGTATTTCCATTGGCACTGATGTGCATGACATGAAACTAATGATGAAAATTTCAATCACTTTTGTGCATTTTCACCACACTATTGTTCATTACCGAACGGAATATCGAAGGCTTTTCAAGGGTATCATTACCGAAGGAATACCCCCCTCGAAAATACAGAGGGGAAAAATATCCCCTCGGAAAAATCGAGGGGAATTTAGTCCCCTCGGTATTTTTGAGAATAAAAAAAAAATCGAAAAAAAAACTAAATAAGAAAAAACCGAGGGGAAGAAAATCCCCTCGAAAAACCCGAGGGAAATGTATTCACCTCGTTTTTTTTAGAATAAAAAAATAATATCCCGTCAAAAAACCGAGGAAAATTTATTCCTCTCATTTGTTTTTTAGAATAAAAATAATCGGAAAAACTAAATAAATAAGAAAAATTCGAGGGGAAGAAAATCCCCTCGGAAATCTCGAGGGGAATATCATCCCCACTGTATGTTTTAAATTAAATAAAAAATAAAAAAAAAATAGAAGAATCGTAAAAATAAAACAAATCCTATTACTGTAGGTACATGAGGGTGGTTTTCACCCGATTTCAATTGAAAAATATCAACAAGCATGTGCGTATTTACACGTGTCGTGTACTTCGACCAACAACCAAGATACGATCGATCGATCAACTAGTTTGGTTAGAAACGCGAATCGACGAATCGTCGTGATTTTGTGAAGGTGGCACGGGGTGCGTCTCGATGTCATAGAACCACGAGAATCGGGTGTTGATCGTTAAATACGCATATATTTTTTTTAAATAAAAAATTCAAAAAAAAAAAAGAAAATTAGTAAAAAAAATTATCATTTTACGAACGGGGTGGCACGAGGTGCGTCTCTATGTCATGGAACCACGAGGATTGATGTTGATTGGTAAATACGCGTTTTCTATTTTTTCTTATTTTTTTTAAATTAAAAAAATGAGGGGAATTAAGCTTCCCCCGGAAATATATCGAGTGGAAAATCATCCCCTAAGTATGTTTTAAATTAAACAAAAAATCAAGAAACAAATAGAAAAATCGTAAAAATAAAACAAATCCTATCATTGTAGGTACGTGGGGTGATTTTCACCCGATTTTGATTGAAAAATATCAATGAGCATGTGCGTATTTACACGTGTCGTGTAATTCGACCAACAACCAAGATACGATCGATCGATCAACTTGTTCGGTTGGAAACGTGGAGCGACGAAGCGTCGTAATTTTGTGAAGGTGGTACGGGGTGCGTCTCGATGTCATAGAACCACGTGGATCGATGCGAGATCCAATAATACTAACGTGAGTCTCTTTCTTATTTTTAATTTATTTTTGGTTTTAATGTAGAATTTACTAACGAGTTGTATTTTAGGAGGAGTACGAGCGTCATCTGGAGGAGATACGCGCGTCTTCCCAGGATTCGGATAACGAAATTGACCCTAACCGGGTTTATCTCGACGTCGTCGGGTCGAGCAAGGGCCGACACTACGGCACCGACTTATTCAGGAAGGTGGTGGCTGCAGCGAAGGGTTTTCGAGGCAGCTCTTCTTCCTCCTCCT
Source organism: Phtheirospermum japonicum (assembly GCA_014905375.1). Taxonomy (NCBI): domain Eukaryota; kingdom Viridiplantae; phylum Streptophyta; class Magnoliopsida; order Lamiales; family Orobanchaceae; genus Phtheirospermum; species Phtheirospermum japonicum. Next base: position 164,082 of record BMAC01000376.1, read on the forward strand.
CCCAGCATAATAAGGCCCACGTGAGAGAGCTCGAGGCGCAGCCACATGCGCAAAGGGAGGAGTTAGAGGTCACGAGACGAGTTCAGGAGGCGATGGAGCAGCGATACACCGAGTCTGAGCTGCAGCGCTAGGAGTCTGAGCTACTACATGAGCAGCAGCGCCAGGAACAGCAGCGATTTCAGGCGAAGATGAACGCTCAAATGGCCGACCTATTAGCTCGTTTCCAGCAGTACCCCCCGCCGCAGCCTCCCCCGTCATAGGACAATTTTATACTTTTATAAACTTTGTTAATAAACACTTATGTCGAACAAATTTAATAATTGTAAATTTCCAAATATTTTTATAATAATTGGTTTATTTATTTGTCTGTTCATTAATGTTTTTCTTTTTTAATTTTTTGGGTATTTTAATAAATAAACAGGAATTAAAATTACTATTTAAAAATGAGGGGAATTCCCCTCGAAAAAACCGAGGGCACGAATCCCTCGGAAATTCCCTCATTTTTAATTCTTTTTTTAATATTTTCCAATACCAAGGGGATGTAACCCTTGGTTTTTTCGAGTGTATTTTTTCCCTCGATTTTCCAAGGGTATATATAATCAGGTCCAAGGGAATTTACCAAAGAGAATAACCGTTGTTAATCCCTCGGTAAAATTTACCGAGGGCAAAATCCCCCTCGAAAATTTTTATCGAGGAGGGTTTTACTGAGGAGAATTTTGCCTCGGTAAAATACTTTTTTTTATGTCTAATCTCTATTAATTAATTAATTAATTAATTATTATTATTAAATTATTTGTATTTTAATATTTAGAATAAATTCGTTAATAATTATTAGTTACGTACTTTGAAAAACTCAAAAGATGACACAATTTTAATATGTCGCATTGTATCAGTGTCTAATCAATATTGTTGTTGTTGTTGTTGTTGTTGTTGTTGTTGTTATTATTATTAAATAGTTTCATATTTTTATGATTAGTTTGAATTCATTACTAATATTTAGTCACACACTTATATTATTACAAATAACTCTTAATTTACATATATAGAATATTTAAGTTCCCAAAAATAAAATATTTTAACTTTGTTATAAATAAAACTTATTTAATTATTTTCATAATAAAGTCTTTTTAATTAAAGTTATTTTATATGTAATTTGTCTTTAAATTAAAATAAATAATTTAGATATTTTTTACTAATTATATGACTTGTTTATATTTATATATTAGGAGAATAAAGTAAATTATTGAATTAAATAAAAGAGGAATATTGAATTAGACAAAATGTAATAAAAGGAAAAGATTAAATAAGAGAATATATAATAAAAGAAAAATACCAAATTATGTAGATATTATACTCGTATGACAAATAAGCAATCGAAGTATCATAATTTTTATTTGTCAAACGAAGCATACGAAACTGAAACATACATTTTGAGGATATTGCATTAATATATAGGGGTGAGTACTAAATATGATAGTTTTGTTACGCGAATCGGGATAAATTACAAAAAAGAAAAAAAAGTGATATTACAAGTATCAGTAATCTTATTACCATTGGCAGTATTCATATTATTAGTACCAATAATATCATGACCGGTGACAGTAATCATATTATAATTATAGTGTTAGATAATGTGATTACTGGTTACAATAATCTAATTACGTTGTGATAATCTTAGATTAATCAGTGGTAGTAATCATATTATCAATACCAGTAATCTTAAAGACGGTGGTAGCAATCATATTATCAATACTTGTATTAGTATTCATATTTAATTACTGGTTGTGGTAATTTATTAAATAGTTATAAGACATGATTTTCCCTAATAGTTTTAGATAAGTCGTCTTGTAGACATATTTTTGCAAGTTTTTATTATATACTTTTTCATGAATGAGGATATGTAAATATTTTCATGAGTTGATAATCATTTAAAAATAATTTTGACGGCTTTCCGTGAGAATTATTGGATTTGATAATCTTATTATTGGATGTGGTAATCTCATATGGTAATCTTAAATTATTGGAATGATGTGATAACTATCTAATTAATAATTATATTTTTCGTTTTTAGATTATTAGTTGTGGTAATCTTATTACGACCGATAATAATATTATTAATGTATGTAGTAATCTTAGTATTATTGGTTATGGTAGTTTTATACATTAATCTTAGAATTAGTGATTGTGGTAATTTATTACGCGTTGTACTAATTTTCAACGGGGCAAACGAATTTCGATTGACATGAAAGTTTGCAGGTATAATCAAATTTATAACAGAAACTAATGGAAAGATCTTCATATTAAACAATTGTCATAAATGGCTGGATCGACATTGAAAATTTCTGATTTTTTTAGTGAAAAACTGTGAAAATCTAAAATTTGGCTAACGATTCAATTGGGTAAACGGACTTCGACTGGCCTGAAATACTGTAGATAAACTCAAAATTATAATGTAAGTTAATGGTTTTTTTTTTTAAACAGATATCAGAATAGGCAGAATTAACGTCGAAAGTTTATTATTTTATGTGAAAAATACTGTAAAAAATGAAACTTTGACCGGTAATTCAATGGGACGAACGGACTTCGATTTACTTGAAATTTTTCAGGTAGACTCGAAATAATATCAGGAATTTATGTTCAAAACTCCAAGTTAAACGGACGTCTGATCTCTCCAGATTGATGTCGGAAGTTTCTGATTTTTTGTGAGAAAAAATTGTAAAAATCAAAACTTTGATTGCTGATTCAAAGGACAAACGAACACCAATTGACCTGAAATTTTGCACGGAAACTCGAAGTGATAACAGAAACGCTGGGTGAATACTGATTGTTTTAAGAGGATCAAATTTCTAAAAAAAAAATTCATGTTAAATACGTCTGGAATTGAAGCTGGAAGTTTCTGATTTTCTGTGTGAAAATTTGTGAAAATCAAAATTTTGACCGATAATTCAACAAGGCAAACGAACTCCAATTAACTTGAGATTCTACATATTAACTTGGAATGTCAACGGAAATCAATGGTAAAAATCAAATTAAACGAACGTCGGAATTAGCCAGCATCGACGTTAAGGTATTTTTGACATATTGTCCAAAATATAGTTAATAGACAAAAAATAGAATGGCAAAGACTTGCGTTAGGCCAAATTAACGGGTCATGACCCGTTAGGCCATCTGACCCAATACTCTAATGTATTAGTTTTTGAACTATGATGTATTGGTTTTTGTACTCAAAAGTATTGATTTTTCATAAATACCTGACCGTGTTATGATGTATTGGTTTTTGTATTAGTATTATAATGTATTGACTTTTTATTATAATGTATTGGTTTTTGTAATATAATGTATCGGTATGAAATTTTGTCCTAACGGATGATCCGTTAGTTCGGCTTGACAAGATTGTTGCCCAAATAGAATAGTTGGTAAAACTAAGAGCCTGTTTGGTTGAGCTTTTTAGAGTGCTCATAACTTATTCCATCTCAATAAATTTAGGCTGCTTGGTAAGAATCAAGAATAAGCTTATGATAGCTTATTCTGCCTAATAAGCTCATGTTCAAAAAAAGTTACAAATCGTATCTTTTTCTAATAAGCTCATACCTTATTTGGGATTTTTTTTAATTATTTTATATCATAAAAAATATTTTATTTATAAACTAATATATTAATTTATACTTTACGAAAATAATTTTATTAGTCATAATTAAAATTTTATTTATTATTATAATTATTTTTTTAATTATTTTTCATGTATTTGTCTTTTTCTTGAAAAAATATTTGGGAAGTCTTTATTAATTATTATAATTTTATTTCTTATATATATATATTATGTATAATATTTTATATTTTTTAATTATATTTATATTGATAAATTAACTTTCATTCAACTACTTTAATCAACTAATTTACTAAATACTAATTGAAAATCATTTATTGACTGTCAGCCTAACTTATGTTTGTATTTATTAATCAATCCTTTTTTTTTTAAATATTTTTACTTTAGGATTTCTTTTCTTTTTTAGATTCTTGGCTTTACTTTTTTCCTTTTTTCCCAGGATTTACTTTTATGGGATTTGGTCCATCATTAGGAGACTTGCCCCTATTTTAACCTTTAAATTAAAGTCGTTGTTGACGCTCGCACAAATCGCCTTGTCATAACTCGTAGACTACTTATATAATTGGCAATAACCGGATCATTAGACACTGGAGAGAAACGCCACCCCTAATCCCAGAGGAATTGCAGTCGCAAACAAACTTCTCTCCTTTGACACCGGCCCACTCCCATCTTGCTCCCAGACAATTCATACAAAGCCCAATTTCAGCTTACGCATAAACACTCCATCCACGCAGATTATCTATATATCCCTATAAAAATTTTCAAGTGTAAAATATTTAGGGTTTTGCTATTTTTGACCCTTCTTTTTACCTGCAAAAAAATTAAAGGCGAGAAAATTGCTTTCTGGGAAGTGAAGAAAAATGGATGCTGAACCGCGGCAGTATGAGAACATTGTAAGACGCTTTTTAGGGTTTTCTGGTCACATTCTCTGTATTGAGTGATGTGGGTCGATGCTATTTTTCATTAATTAAATGTTACAATTACTCTGTTCTTTTATGAACTTGCTGCCTATTTGATTTCCTTGCTGCGGTTTTATGGTTTTCCGTTTTTCATCCGATGCATGTTTTAGTTTGTTTATTTGTCCCATTGAAACACTAATATTTCGAAGTGAAGTTCATGGCAATTTCCTACAGTTTATTTATTGTAATTTGGATTTATTATTCGAATATTGGAATTTCTTTATCCTTTTGTTCCTGGAGACGCTTCATAATGGTCTAGTCTTCCTGGTAATGATATATGCTGTGTGGGTTACTTATGTTTGTTTTCTCCTTTTTTTTTTTTATGTTTGTTTTCTCCTACAGGGAGTGAATGACAATGATATCAACAAAATTGTTCAATCATATCTTGTGCACAATTGCTTTAACGAGACGCTTGAGTCATTCATTGAGTGTACCGGGGAAAAGCAACCCGTTAGTTATTTGGAGGACATGGAGAAAAGGAAAAGTAAGTGAAACCAACACATAGTGCAGTGAAGTTCTTTTTCTCAACTTTTATGTTTCTGAAAATTGATTATTGCAAATGCTTTCTCTTGTACAACTTTGCATATCTCTTAGGCAGCGTTTGGTATGCAGGACTTTTGAAATATCTGCCTAGAGTGTGATATTCCAAATTGCGCCTATTGTAGAGAGTAAAATTGTAATAACAAATATGAACCGAGAGGGGTATTTGTAATTGCGCCTATTTATAATTTTGAAAGACAACTGGATTTTTTTTTCATTTATAGACTAGACAGACCTTAGAGATAGTGTTTGTTATTATCCATTGATAAATGGTTTCATATAATTATACAATTTTAATTTGTTAGACTTAAATCAGCAATGCTTGTGATTATTTAAATGGTTTCATGCCCTTTTTCAAATGAATACACCCAATAGGTTTAATTTCTCCGAAATTTTTCGAATAATAATTTTTTATTGCAAATATAACTTTTACGCTTTCAGTGGCATTCGAATCCCGAAAAGCCATATATCAGTTTAACTACTGGAATTGGCTTCTTGTTTGTATAGAGGGTATTTAGAACATGGTCTAAAACCTCTTGGATAATACACTTAATGTGAACCCAAAAGTCGGGTTCCAAGCTATTTAAAATTTTAACTATATTAGTCGCCAAGGTAAATCTTCACTTTTGGATAAAGCGAATCTTGTGCACGTGATATGATGAATGTGAAGTTTATGAACTGAGAGAGAGTACATTATGTTACCATTAATAGTTTCATATCATTTAGGTTTGTTAAATAGATTTTTCACTTTCATACTAAACCTTCTTAGAAGATACCTTTTATTGTACATACCTTTTTTTGAAGCTATTGACTTTTGTTAGTGTGACCCTGTCAAATACTTTATTTCTAAATTTATGACGAGACATATGGGATATGAAACATTTGATGAGAACCTGGAAACTTAATATCGTCAAATGGACTTTTACCAAGGTATAGAGGTGGACAACCTAGCTGTTACGGTTTTACTGCTGCAAGGCTAGTAGTAGCTTTATATATATATATATGTGTGTGTGTGTGTGTGTGTGTGTGTGTGTTATAGGGAAGTGATTATATTTGGAGTTAAAGAAGAAAAAAATGCAATATAGAAGGAAAAAAGTATAATATTTATTTGACTTTTGACCCACAGGAATATACAGTCTTGTTGCGTTGGAGGGGAATGCGTCCAAGGCCATCGAGTTGACAGACGAATATGCCCCTGGCTTGTTGGAGCAAAATGAGGATTTGCATTTTGATCTTTTGGGCCTTCGTTATGTCGAACTTGTATGCTCTAGGAAAATGTAAGTAAATTTGTTTTACTTGGAAGTTTTTTTTTTCTAACTATTATTACTTTTTTAACTTGTCCTTATTTTCTTTGACAGTGAGGAAGCTGTAGCATTTGCTCAATCGAAGCTCACTCCTTTCGATAAAGATCAGAAATATGTCCAAAAAATTGAAGTATGTTCCTTGAAATGTATTAATTGTTGTTAATCTCTGAAGTTGCCTATTAATTAATAATATTCTTTTTTTTTTTTGCAGGACTTTATAGCTCTTCTGGCATATCATGAACCAGATAAGTCCCCAGTGTTCCATCTTGTGAGCTCAGAGCACAGACAGAACGTTGCGGATAGTTTAAACAGGGCGATTCTTGGTACTTTGTTTCCTGAGCTTTTCAGTTTTTGTCCATGTACATTTTTATACTCTTTATTAAAGAATGTTTTTGCATATCGTTGCAGCACACAGTAAACTGCCCAGCTATTCGGCCATGGAAAGAGTGATACAGCAAACGACCGTTGTTAGACAGTACTTGAGTCAAGAATTTGGCAAGGTATATAAATAAATGCAAGATTATTCATTGCTTGGTTCTATATATATATATATATATATATATATATATATTTGAATATGATATATGAATAAATGCTTTTCTGTCTTCTGCCTTTTATTTAGGGGTAATTTAAATTGCTATCATTAGGTTTACTCTAATAATAATTAAAAAAAAAACTCCCTTTAATTTGAAGTTTGCACCTAATTTCCATTTTAAAAAAATGTTTTTCCATTTTCTTGATATACTGTAGGATGGGCATCACCAACCTTTCTCGTTAAAGGATTTTCTCAAGAGCTAAAGCCTTTTGGGTTCCTCGAAACTGTTGAGATATATATGTGCTACATTGGTGGCTTGAGGTGATTGCGGCATGTAAAAAACTCAAGTTATTATTATTATGATGCCATGTTTAGTACCTTATTCTTCTTCTTCTTCTTACTCTTTTTTTAAAAGAGTTTAATTAGTGAGATTTGTAATTATTGGGGGCCGCATTTCTTCGTTTGGATGTGAGCCGTTTTAATCAAGATCTTAATTTTGCATTGAAGCGTTCTATGAGCGGAGGTGTAAAGATGTAAAAACAGGAAATTGAGGGTGTCCGAGTTTCATCTTTGTGGCTCGGGTTTTTTCGTACTGTGTATATGTTTTAGGAGCAAGGGAAACAAATTATTTTATTTTAGAGCCGATGTATGTTGCCTCCTCCGGTTTGCATTGTGCTTTTTTGTTGACTTCTTATATGATGTTTTTGAATAGTTTACAACCAAACCCAAATTAGCTAGAATTGTCACATCAAAACTTTAACGACTTATATAGAAGCTAGCCAATATATGTTGGTCGTTTGAGTTGTACGTTGAGCTCGGTTGTGTAAGTTCGATCCCATTAGCCTAGGGTGTAAGTGAGCCGAGTCGGCTTGTGAGCTATTTGTAATCGACTCAAATAAAGTTCGAAATCGACGCGAGGTTAATCGAGCCGAGATCGAGCCCTAGCTACTCGAGTATGTATCGAACTCGAGCTCAGTGATATTGGACTCGATAGGCTTGCAAGCCTAATCGGGTATACCGTAAATATATAATAAAAATTAATATTAAGTATTTTGTTTTATGATTCTTAGCCCACCAAATATTTATTTATTTTTTTAATTAAAAAAAATCAAAAAGTATTACTAAAACATCTTTGTCATGAAAAGGCTTGAAATTAGTTCCGTGAGGCGACTGGAGCAGGAGGTACAATTCCTGTTAAACAGCTTAATCCAGATATCCTAAAACAAATACAAAATTTTAAAATAAAAAATATTTGAAAAAAAAAGATAGGAAAAATCCAAAAAAAAACTATAACTAAACATACTAAAACACTAAAGAAAGAACCCAGGCGTGAGCATTAAATATAAATAGTATTAGTTTTAATACTGTAAAGTAATAGTTTCCCTACTGTAAAGTATTTTTTTTTCCTAGAGTAAGAAATTAGTTTTTCAATTGTAAAGTTTTGGAATTTTTAGTGTAATATATTGCGTTGATACCTTTAACATTTTATCACAACATTTAAAACTAAAACAACTATTCACTGAATGGGTAGCTGGTTTAACTGCTAAATCGTATCACAGGGTGTTGGCAACAAAAATTTAGTTTGAGCCCTATATAACACATGACATTCACACTCTCACAGTGCATTTATAAAAAAAAAAGGAAAAAAAAAAAAGAAAAAAATGATTAAGGGCTCAGATGAAGATGAATGACATGTCATTTATAAGACTCTATAATGGAGCCCTATCTAGTTTTATAGAAGAACCGATATATAATAAATAAGGAAGTAAATAATAAAATATAAAAGTGGAAAGTAAATGACACCAGAAATTTAACGAGATTCAAAGGATTATGTAATCTCTCCACATCCCTGAAATCCACTTAAAAATATTATCAGCACATTACTGGCCCCCTTGACAAGAAGATGTGTGTGCAAGGCAAAATGTGATCTAAGATGGAGCTATCTCTTTTGCATTAAATGGACATTTTTCACTTTCAAAGTAGATGTAAATGAAATTGATTTGGCTTGATTGTTGTCGTTACAGGTTTGTAGATTGTGTCCCCGACTAATTTTTGGTCATTACTTGATCGGGTGCACTTTTTTTGTTACGAGGCCAAAATATTTGTGATAATCTTGAGTAACAGGGTTGACAATGACTGATACGATTAGATAAACGAACACGATTACAGAGATAAATACACGTTATATGACACGAAAAATAAGATATTATAAGTTTGGCTAGATTTACACTTTTTGTATTTGACCGATTCATTCAAATAATATAAAAAACTATTTTACAAGAAATATATATGCACATAGAAATGATCTAATTATGTAAATATGTTTATTTGGTACGGGAAACCGGCCAATAAGGCACATCAAAATGTTGATGAAACGGTTACACGTCCAGATAATAATAATATTGGTAGGAAACACCTCTAAATATTGGCATTATAATTTATTATTACTAGTAATCAGTGTTTTATCTTTTTAAATATTAATATTTGATGCAGAACATCAAGTACAAGACGATACAAATTGAACATATGACATAACACAAAATATATTAATATATTTTCATTTCATTTACACCTACTACACCATGTCCAAGTGGTATACTAGTAATATTTCATAAAAATAAAATAAATAAAAATTCTTCGCCTCAATTCCAGAAACCCCTGTTTCCTGTGCTGTTCTATCCTTTCAGCGAGACTCTCTGTCTCTCTCACACACACCTGGAGAGGAGGTGAAATGCTTTCATTGGTTCCTCAGCAGGGTTCATCATCCTCAATTCTCCACTTACCTTCTCATAAATCCTCGTTTGCTCCGCTCTCTGCTTTCTCTTCTCAACTATTTCCTCTTTATGGGTACGCACTTCTGTTTATTCTCAATTTTTATTCTTTTATTATCATTCTTACTGTATGCATAACGAATCGAATCTTCTTTTGACTTAATTCGAGCTTTATTTTTATATATCACCAACCCGCAAAACTTGAATGCTCAGGCAATTAGTTATTTGTTTATTTATTATTTTTATGTAAATTATGATGTTATTGAAAATGTCAATGTTATAATATCACATTATTGCTGGACAATGAGATTGTATCTGTATTTTGGGATTCAATTATCTTACAATAATATTGTTTCTCCATCTGCTTTAATAATTATTGCCTACCAAATTTATATACCAGGAAATCGATTGCTCGAAAAAGTTACCATGGTATCGTGCTAAAGTGTGTTCTAGCTAAAGTAAAAAACCCGGCATCCCCAACCCCAGAGTCTCTCATAAAAGAATCCCACAAATACTTCGATGAGGTCATCATCACCGTTCGAGCCGGTGACGGTGGTCACGGTGCCGTTCTCAGTCTCCCAAACCAAAAAACCCCTTCCAAGTCCCAATCGAAACTCGAAAAAGAAAAAGCAAGGAAAAGGAGTGCGTACAAAAGGGATTTCGACGGTTCGGTGATCCTTCCTTTGGGAGGGCACGGTGGCGATATCGTAATTTACGCGGACGAAAGCAAAGACACGTTGTTGGAGTTTCACAAGAAAAACCGGTACAGTGCGAAACGTGGCGGGAATGTGGATGCGATGGGCGTTTTGTCTTCTCAGTCGCGTAATGGATTTGCTGGTCCAGCTTTGCGTATTCCGGTGCCTTTAGGTTTGTTTGCTTTGTACAGTTTTTTTTTTTTCAAATTAATTTGTGATTTTTATATTTTCTTATTTTTGAGAAAATTTGAAGGTACTGTTGTAAAACATAAGAGAGGAAAGCTTCTGGCTGATTTAGCTCGTCCGGGTGATGAAGTTATTGTTGCAAGGGGAGGACAGGGAGGGGTAAGATATATATATATATATATATATATATATATATATATATATATATATATATATATATATATATATATAAATCATATCCAGATGGTTGGCATTTAAATCTTCTTTTGTGATCTTTAATCATGTTTGTTTGGTTACCGGCAGATTAGCTTGTTGGAAATGCCTGAGCACAATAGGAAAAAAGTTATGAATTTAACCTCCAATGTGATGAGAGATGAAAATGACAAGGTAAATTTTTTATGTTTCGCTTGATCTTCTGTTAGATTTCTATTATTCATATATTTTTTTCTCGGAAATTGCACAAGGGAGTGTCACGTAAATAAATATATTATCATGTAGTCGGATTTGTCTCTCTGGATTTATAATTCACATAGTTCAATCCCGGTATCGCTACAGTTGTTGTAATATAAGGTTATGTTTGGATCGAGGTATTTGAATTCCATTCTTTTCAAATTTCTTGTATGGATGTAACGTGGATTTGTGTAGATTTCAAATCTGTTACGATTCTTAAATTTTTTCTCAATTGGTTATTAATAAAATAATTAAAAAAAATAAATTTACAAATTTTAGTGTCTTGTTTGAAAAATGTGTGTGTGAGAGAGAGAGCGAGACCTCAAATCTTTTATGATTTTTAACACATGTTAGTTCCATTTTCCTCTAAAAAAAAAAGAGATCATGATTATGATGCCTGGGAAAGATCTCTAAATACAGCTAAGGTTTGCATCTGCCCATCACATGCTGACACGTGTCACGACATATTGCAGGTTTTGACACTTGGTCAGCCTGGAGAAGAAGTGAGTCTGCAATTGATACTAAGAGTCGTTGCTGATGTTGGCCTTGTTGTAAGTGATTTTACATATATTACGTACTCATATTATCAATAAAAGCTACTGTATGCATTTTGTGCATGTTAACATATGCGTTTTTTGTTTTTGCTCGTTAATATCAGGGCCTCCCAAATGCTGGAAAGTCAACCCTACTGGCAGCTATCACACTTGCAAAGCCTGATATAGCCGATTATCCATTCACAACGTTGATGCCAAACTTGGGACGCCTTAATGGTGATCCCAGTCTAGGGCCTGGACAATTTTCATCTGAGGCAACGTTGGCAGATTTGCCTGGCCTCATTGAAGGTGCTCATCTGGGGAAGGTATTTCAAATACTTTTTTTTTTTTGGATAATTACAAAAACTACACCTGTGGTTTGAAGTATTAACAGAAACCTCCCTAGCTGAAAATCTCAGAAAACCACCCTTGAGGTTTGGTTCGTTTACATTTTGGCCCAACTGTTAGTTGACTTGACGGAATTTGCTGAAGTCATCAAATATTTTACTATCAGTCGATCACACCCCTCTAATTTTGAAATATTACAAATAGATCTAACTTCTCGTCTGACTATTTGTAATGTTTAAAAAAGTTGAGGGATGTAAATGTAAAATGCAAGATGAGAACTTGAGGTTATTTGTAATGTTTGGAAAAGTAGAGGGATATGATTGTAAAAATATTTGATGATGCCAGCATTTTGCATTAGCTTTACAAATGGCCGGGTACAAAATGCAAGGCAACTGTAACCTCGAGGGTGGTTTTTGTAATTTTCAAAGTTAACTATATATATATGTGTGTGTGCGAGTGTGTAAATATATATTTAGTTTGTTAAAACCTCAAGGTTAGTTTTTGTAATTGTCCCTAAATGTCTTGGTTTTGTAGTTATTTTGATTTATCCTGTTGTAATTCTCTAATTTTTATAAAAGGGATAATTACAGATATTACCACTGAGTTTTAGCCTAATTACAAAAAGACCCAGTTATCTATTTGTTTCTCTATTACAAACGGGACGCTCAAGAGGAGGGTATTTGTTAAGTGAATGTAAACCTCAAGGGTGTGTTTGTTTGTAACACTTTTAAGTAATTATATCATATTCTAGGGTCTAGGTCGTAACTTTTTGAGACATTTGAGGAGGACTAGGATGTTGGTGCACGTTGTTGACGCAGCTGCTGAAGATCCAGTTCGTGACTACAGGACAGTGAAAGAGGTATGACTTAAGTTTCTAATCAATTAAAGGCTGATTGTGAGCTTGTTTTGGGATTTTTATATGCAATTTTAAATCTTAAAATAGATGAGATATCATAAGATTTGAACTTGTATGTAGGTTGAGCGGTAATTCACTTTTTTAATTGTGCACACATTGTTTGATAATTTGTTGTCATGTTAATTGATGAAACTATATGATATGGCGTTAATGTTGCAGGAACTGCGGATGTACAATCCCGATTACCTCGAACGACCTTACATTGTTGTTCTTAATAAGATCGACATTCCTGAGGTATGATTTTGAGTTGTACTTGTAAGTCAGTGTCCTTTTTTAAATGAAAAATAGGATTTTCTAGTTACTATTTCGTGATAATTACAAATAACACAATTATCTTTAAACTTACAAATACCACCTTGACATATGTTTCTAATATGCAAACTGCATTCTATTGAGGGTGTATTTGTAATTTTAAGGGATGTTTTTTTTTTTTTTTTACTACTACCTCCGTCCCATAGGCCACATTACTATTTTCGGTATCACATGATTCACAGAAAAAGGCTTGTTACTATGTTTAGTTTGTGATTAATTTTCCATTTTCATATATACCCCTATTTAATTATTAGTTGGACCAACTTTTACAGAAACCAGGTAGATAATGAATAAACAATTAACTAAGCATAGGGCATAAATGGAAAATGCAGTATTTCAACAATATTAACCTATAATTTCCGAATCTGTGAGAAATAGCTATATGCTTATCTTTGTGACGGGGAATTATTATAATAATAATAATAATAATAATAATAATAATAATAATAATAATAATAATTATTATTATTATGCTAAAGCTCATGGGTAGTTTTGTAACTATCCCCACATTTTATTTCTCATAGTACTGAGAAGTGTGGTAATCATCACTATTGCAGGCAAAGCAAAACCTTCCATATTTAAGTGAAGAAATATGGAGGATCGGAAGTGATGAACAAGACTCACAAACCAGTACTACCTCCGAAACAACTGTTGACGAGGACCAAAAAGCCGATGTTGTTCCTCATGAGAAGAAGGTGAAGGAGATCGAAGAATATCCACGACCTTTTGCTGTTGTGGGCGTTAGTGTCCTGTAAGTTTGTTAATTAGACGTCGAACACATTTTGTTTTAGCGCGCTTTTACGAAGATAGCGATTTTTCCACCTCTGTTCGAACTTTATATCGTCTCTGTCATTTTTATGTGTGTTGGTTTTCAGGAAAGGTATACGGATTGACGAGATGCTAAAGGAGATAAGGGCAGCCTTGCGGAGTTGCCGAGATAGTACTGGGTTTGGATCACACGATATTTCTGCAAAATTATGACGAATTATATTTGAAGATTATTCGTCGATTGTAGATCAGGATTTTGTATACGAGGGTATGATAGATATTAGATTAAGATAAAACAAAAAATAAAAAACGAAAAACGAAAAACGAGCACTGTTTATTTAAAGTTGAATGACCTACCATATGGAATTCAAAAAAAAGTAAACACATACCATTAAACTGAAAATTACAATTGCAACTGGGTTTGACGTTGCTTCACTTTTTTGAAAAAGCGAGTCTATTATATCCTCATCGGATACTTGCTAGAATGTCATCAATAAAAGACCAAATACTCATTTAATGAAAACTCACCACACACATCAAGCTAATAAGCAAATATATCTGATAATATGGTACATTATGAATACTCAGCATGATATAGCCGAGATTTTATTCAACTTATAAAATGTTTATGAGTTGAGGGTTAAAAGTAAAAAAGACACGATTGCTACGTTACGGGAAAAGTAGGGTGTAAACGAATAGAGCATCCGGTCAAAAGCGCTCGTGATCGAACTCGGTTAGAGATTGGTCATGTACGTTCATATCCTGATAAAAGCGTAAATGTCCAAACAAAAAAGTGAACCAAGTCTAAACTTCGTGAAAATGTCTTTTACCGAAAATGTGGTTAGAGATTGTTCATATGTGTTCATTTAGACTAATAAAAGCGTAAATGTCCAAATTTATGGGGAATTCTACCGTGCAATCATTGTATGATACTTCTATCCCCACTAATCAATAGATTTGTTTTAAAAAAAAAATCCTAATTTATTAATATATGTAAGGTGTCAAGTAGTGATTGGATTACCATACATGAGTTTGGTATTTTAAAGGTACCGTAATCTTTTTCCCAAACAGAAAAGGTGAACCGGTTTTAAACTTCGTGAAAATGTCTTTTCCCAAAAATGTTGGTATGCTGCGGAGATTTCCTAAAAATTAACTAAATAAGACTAATTCAATTGGATTTGTTCAAATTATATTGTACTACAAAACTAGTTTATCCCCGTGCGTTGCAGGAACAATTATTTTAATATGTAATCTTATGAAATAATTGAGTAATATTATTTTTGAATTACTTTGAATAATTGAATAAGTGATTATATATGTAGAGTTAATCTAAATATTTTTAAATATCGAATAGTACTCAAAAAAATTCACTTTGTTCATAAAAAGATTATTATTGGCCGAAATGTATTTTACATCATTCGTAGTTTTTCTAGTACATATATTCTCACATCAGAAATCAAGATTTTTAAACATTTACAATTAATCACTTTTGATATAGTTGGTCATGACTGAAAATCGTCTTCTCCAAAAAAATTCAGCATGAGAGAAAGATTGTTCTTGAATTTTGCTGATTGACATTGCATATAATACGATCACTATTGTAGTCGTTGTAATTTAAAAGGGCAACCTAGGATCAGATGGTGTTACAGTCATTCGAGGAGTAAGTGCAATACCAAAATTCAAAAATTTGGATAATTTCTCTCTCTATACTTCCACTTATATATATGATTAGGTTCAACGGAGAACCATGTCCTTATTTGTGAACCTAAAATCAATTATGAACCTTAAATCTAACTAAATGGATGAATCAAATTTTTTGTATATTTTCTTATTTGATTAAAAGTATTAGAATTATATAACAAAAATACTGCTGGTGTATATAACTGAAATATTAATAAAGTACTGTGATTGTATAATAAAAGCACTAGTTCGCAGGTTCGCAAATAAGGACACGGTTCTCATTTGAACCCACCCATATATATATATAAGATTAGGTTTAAATGAGAACCATGTCCCTATATGTGAACCTATGGTCAATTGTGGGCCTTAGATCTAATTAAATGAATGGATCAGGTTTTTTGTGTATTTCCTTATTTAATTAAAAGTATTAGAATTGTAAATAAAAGCACTGCTGGTATATAATAAAAGCACTAGTTCGTAGGCTCGCATATAATGACATTGTCCTCAAACATATTTGTGTGTAAACCGAAAGAAGAGTGAATAAATTGACCCGTAAATCGAAAATAGAGCGAACATATCGATCATCAAACAGATCCATCTAAGTCCAATAATTATAATTAAAACATAATTATAATATAATTAATACACTAACATATAAACAACCAAATATATATATATATATATATATATATATATATATATATATATATATATATATATATATATATATATATATATATCCAACCAAATTGAGATGTAGACAAATTACGAATATAACATAATTCAAAGTTTAAAACAGGAGCGAGAAGGACCATCCATAAAATATAGATATTGTGTTACAATTAATAATGTCTCTGAATGAAAGTGAACTTTAACTTTCAGGTACGCTAGTTTGCTTCAATACGGGTCCTTGATCGACCGTGAAGTCCATGGTAGTGCAAATATATGGACGATCCTTCTCTCTTTGAGACACTCAATCACGCAGTACATCCGACAACTCTTGTTCATAATATTTATCAACCGTGTCAATAGTTATAGTCTCAAGTGATGGAGCAAGTCAATTATTGATTATGTTTTCTCAATTGTTCACAATATGGTGATTATACAACCCAACATAATATTAGATAGATCAGGATGACCAAGATAAGCTTTATTTATTGAAAATCAGTGTGAAAGACACGTGAAAAATATGACTTTCTAAATAATTATACTATTTCCCTAATCAAGTTAAGGTCAATAATCAAATAGGCAAGCATATTACAATGAAAATGTCCATGATTAAATAAGAGCAGTTAACAAAAAAACGGATGATAAGTCGTCGCTAATAAGCCCATGCAGTAGACAATAAGAGGAATAGCGACAACGTGTCGTCATAAATAGGTCATCGCTAATTCTCCATGTCAAATGCTTTTATTTGTGACGACAGATGTATTGTCGCTATTTATCGTTTTTTCTTCAACTCAACACAATTGGAATCTAAACTAAGATTTTGAAGCCTCATACTATTTGTCAACCTCACAAGTGTGCAATGTTTTCATTAATGCGAAAAACTAATTAGCGCGTAGAATATGTCTAGTATAGTGGCTTTTGAAATTATAGACAAAATTTGACTAAAATCCCCACCAAATACTATTATTTTACTCCTAATGGAAGCTAACTGGAAGACGGGGTTTTCAATCTCATTATGTCTTTCAATATTTTGACTATAGTTTCAAAACAATGAATATGAATTGCCGAAGTTTTTTGTTCCAAATAATGAGTTGCACATGCACCATTACTTCTGCAAGTGGAGCTGTCTTCTAAAGTTGGTAATTTATATTTTTCAAGTTATTTTAATATTTGACATTATATTTCGCATTCAAGATTTGGTATCAAATGTTATTATATGATGTTGCACTCTCAAAAGATATAATTGATAATTTTTTTGAATCAAGCCTAATATGTTTCAAATATTAATATAAAATATAAAATTTTTGAATAACATGTACCATATAATAATAATAAGGAAAGATTATCAAATAGTCCTCCAAGTAGATATCCATTTGTCAATTAGTCCTACATCCAATTTTAAGTCAAATAGTTCCACTTTTTGTTAAATAGTTCAAAATAATGATATGAATCTACCACAATATTACTATAAAAAAACTAAAATAAATAATAATAATAATAATAACAATAACAATAACAATAATATTAATAATAATAATTGGAGCAGCAGATGGCTGCCGCTGGTCGCCCGGAAAATTTTTCGTTCACCAGAAATTTTTTTTCCCGATCATCGGTAAATTTTTTCGGATGCCGTAATTTTTTTTCGTCGATTTTTTTCCCACCCGTAAAATTTCTTACTGTATATCTGAATTTCTTACTATATGTCCATGAAGTCAATGTAATTTTTTTTTCAACTCAGATAATTTCTTACTATATGTCCAAATTTCTTGCTATATGTCTGAATTTCTTACTATATAGTATATGTCCAAACATTTCTTACTTAATGTCCAAAAATATTTTCGGTCACCGAATATATTTCTTACTATATGTCCGAATTTCTTTTTATATGTATAAAAATATTTCCGGTCACCGAAAATATTTCTTAATATATGTCATAATCTCTTACTATATGTACTTCTTATTTAATGTCCAAAAATTCATACTTGATGACAAAAGGTATTTTACATGATTGCAGAAGTTTCTCGTGTGACGTGAAAATGTTGTTATGTATTTCTTACTTATTATACATTTTTTTTTTCCGCCAAAAAAAATAAATTCTTGCTTAATAGGAAATTATTATTTAATACAACTATAATGAATCTTCGAACTTTATGTTCGAAAAGGTAATAAAGTTTCTTACTTTATATCCAATAAAGTAAGAGATTTTTTTATTTATGTTCGAAAAAAGTGAGAAAATTTCTTACTCTATAGTGAAATTTCTTACTTTATTTCAAAAAAAAAAAGGCATTCTTAATTTATATTCAAAAAAGTAAGAAAAATTCCTACTTTATATATGAAAATGTAAGAAAATTACTTACTAAGAATTTCTTATTTTATAGTGAGATTTCTTACTTTATATTTATTGGGCAAAAAGAAAAACTTTTGGGCCAAAAAAAAAAAAAAACTCGCCGGAAAAATCTCTGCCGGCGGTGGGTGGAATGGAGGTGGTGGTGGTGGTATTGGCTATTGATATTATTTTTAAATGTAACCTTGTATTGCATATTTATGGTTGGATTATTTGACATTTAGTATAATTAGTTAGAGTATTTAATAAAAACTATTTTTTTTTCACCCGTGCGATGCACAGGACAGAAAGTTAAATATAGAAATGCAAGTTGTGTTAATATTATTTTTATTATTATTTAATATGTGAAGAAATAAATAAATAGAGAAATAGAGATTGAGAGAAATAACTAAAAGATATACACTTGATAAATTATAGATTGAATCCATACTACGTACATGAACGTTAAGTTCATACGTTCGTGAACACTTCTTTATACACCACATTATTGGTCATGTTTGATCCCAAATCTCCATCACCACAAACTAATATCTTCAATCTCATTTGGTACAGAGGAGCCTATAAGAATTGTCGGATAGCCATTAGTTCCGATAAATAAATTAAGACAAACATCGGTTTTAGGCGTACATTAACATAACTACATATAAATCATTGAATTCAATGTGTCGAGATATATACAATCGTGCGAGCAATTTCGCCTCAAATCCGTTAAATGAGTAGTATTTGCAATTGCGCTCGCGCTTGAAAGCACTCTTGAGGTCATGCACGGGCATGTATTCTCAGACAAATTCACACTGCCTGTGACAATCACACAGTTAGAGAACAAATTATAAATATTTAAATAAATTAAATAATAATTTTTGAATAGTAGCAATTTGACCAACAAATCATAAATACATAAGGAAATGAATATAAATATAAAAAAAGTTAAATTAAACTAATAAAAATGAATAAACCTTGAACTTATAATAATCTTAAATTTATACAAACAATTCATAAATACATAAGCCAATGAATATAATTTTAAAATTCATATAATAACATAATTGAACGAAAGTAATTTGACAATATCGTAATAAATCTCCAAAATTACAAACAATCCGATATTATATTTATATTTATTATTATTAAGATAAAAAGATTAAATTAGATTAATTTACATTAACAGAGAACGATGTCAAAATAAATCATTCACGTTTATTATACCATGTATATAATAATTAATTAAGTACAAATAAATAAAATATCTTATATCATAATAGATAATCAAGGATACAAACAAAATTAGTTTAATATACGATTATGGAAATAATTATAATAATATAATTTCCAAATTCCTATAAATTTAAAATAATTAAAATTAATTTAAAAATATCTTATGGGCTTGAATTAATAACTCAACTCATTTAAATAATTAAATTCAACCCAAACATTAATTTAATTCAAGTCCAAATTAAATTATCTGAAACCCAATATGATGAGCCCAACTATAATCCTGATAGGCCCAATACTAAAACCGGACCCAGCCCACAGTCCAACCCATTTACCACCACGGACGGTCAGGATCTAATCTCTGGAATCGAACGGTCATCATTTGAGCTGCCCGATTAGACCATGGTATAAAAATGGACAAACCCTATTTTTTCGGCCTTCCAGCCTCATTTCCAACCTTTCACCAAACCCTAATATCTTTTTCATCTCCGCTACTTTCCAGAAATGGACTCTGGTCCACTCCGCCGCCCATCCCGGCGCTCAAACATTCACTCCGTCGTTCATATCCAGACAATATCCACAAACTCATTCCACAATCCAAACGGCTCAATTATTTTCTTTCCTATATCCATTTGATCTGTATAAGTTTGTTGCCGATACAGTGAAATTTACAATTTAAACAACGCCACAAAACTTTCAGATCTATGAACTCCGAGAACAAACTACGCCAGATTCAAAACTTGCAGGGATACTAATCAGGTACAGATTATTCAACCAAAAAATTATATCACAAATATAATTTTCTAACCATTTTTCATACATTTTTAACAAAATCAGTCTTTTCTTGCTGAAATTTTGAAAATAATATTCGATCTGGGTACAAAAAATGTCTATCATGTTAGATCTACTGTAAATATATATAGACCTGATCTTAAATAATTCTATTGATATAGATCTATTCATAAAATGTACAAACTTGTTTTAGAATCGGTAAATTGTGAAAGATCTATAAGAAAATGCGTCGATCTATTTCAAAATCATTATACTTATTAGATCTATAATAAAAAGTATATCGATCTGATTTTAATTGAATCTATTGTGTTGGATCCATTCAGATCTATTATATCCAGTTTTTTTTTTGGGTTTTTTTTATTTTGATTTCGTTCGAGGTTATATTTACGAAAGAAGGGTTGCCGGCGATGGATCCAGCCGAACATTCTAATCTTAAAGGATGCGCCCAAAAAATATAAAGAAGGATCCAGACAGATTTCCATCTTACACAGGTAAAAGTATCAATTTAAAACCCGATTTCATTTACATGCAAATATGTATGAAAATCTTGATTGATATACAAATAAAATAAAATAAAAACAAACGCATGCAAAACGTTTTCATACATTACATCTTTGTTTATTTAAAAATTGCTACTGCTATTATAATTTTCATTAAATTATCATTTTCTTAAATTGAAAAAAGAATAAATAAATTGTCAGGTTGCTGCATGTACAATTATATGTAGGGCTTGTTTTATTTTAAAATTGTGCAGATATGAGTCTTCGTCTGCTTGCTGTTTGATCTATGGGTTGTTTATGCATGAATAATTTTTATGCAACCACTAAAACCCTAATCTGTAATATGTTGATATATGAGTTGTTTTTGTAAAATAATGTATTATACCAAACAATCTATGTTTAGCACATAGTAAATTTTTTTATTCTGTTTGAGTATGATTGCTAATGTTTGGTGTTTTTTCTTCAATGATTGGATGAGCAGTACATTTTTGAGAAGTTTTAAATCTTTAAACAATGATGATTGCTTGTTGATTTATATAGAGTGTTTTCTAATACAGTGTTATGCATGCTGTTGATCTACATGGCAGGATTTTTTGTGTAACCACTGAAAGCCTAATCTGTTATCTGTTGTGTTATGGGTTGTTTTTATAAAGCAATGTATTTATATAAAACAATTTATGATCAGCAAATAGTAAACTTTGCTATTCTGTTTTAGTATGTCTACAGAGTTAACATTTTTCTCTTGAGTGTGTTATGTTCAAAGTTGTCTCATTACTTTTATATTTACTTAAGTTAAAGAAGTTTAACATAATTCACTTTCATATTGAAAAAAGCTACTCAGGAAAGGGAGGAGGCAAGCAATAGCATTCAACAGGTTCAGGAACAAAGATAAGTACACAAAGAAACTTTCTGCACATAATTCAATTCATACTTTCACAAATAAGAATTTCTTTTTAAAGATATGTCTAAGTTTATCGGCTGGAAACCTGACATGACCTATCGTAGTATGATAATACCTCTGAATGGAGTTCAGGGTCTAAGTAGGTGTAACAACGCCATGAATAAAGACATATCTTTTAGAAAACTAACATTTGAGCATTGAACTATATAATCTACTGTTTTATATTTACAGTGCAATATTAATTTGTATATGTTTGATGTTTTATGCAGGTAAGGGAACATAGACTGGATAAAAAACACAGCAGGAGAATAGATAAGTAAGACACAACTTATAGGACTGCTGCTAAACAGGTAAAAAAACTTTATTCACATGATTCTTTTAAGTTTTTCAAAAAAACCTAATAACATATTAATAACAATTTAAATATGTTACTAATTTCTGTAATTTACTAACTGCAGATTTAAAGGGTTGACAGAAAAACAGGTACGACTGATTCATAATGATATTAAACTTAAAGCATAAAAAAAAATTACCTGTCATTGTTCTGTCTGTTTGTGCCCTTTTTCGTATGGTTTCGGCCTTCCTCCCCATAATGTTTTCTACCAATGCGCTGCTCCAAATGTATTATTATCCGTTATGTGTTTGTTTTCAGATGTATGTATGCGTGTTTGTTCTTTTAATAATAGTGTAAACCCAATTGATTTGTCGACGACATAATCATAAA
>BMAC01000376.1:228095-287406 GCA_014905375.1 Phtheirospermum japonicum
AAATTTTTTTAGAGGTGCATACTCTTATTAGTTTTTTAAATCTAATTAATTATTAGCTTAGCAAAACTAAATCGAAAACATTAAAAAGAAACAAAGAAGGAAAAAGAAAAGAGGGAGAGAGAGAAGATTAAAGGGAACACGTGTCCCACATAGGAAATGTAGGTCCGTGGCTCGTCATTGCTGATAATGATCGTGAGTCGGAGTCAAATTATATACAGTGCTTCACAATGTAATTGAAACATCAAATGTAAAGAAAATAAAAATCAAACAAAAGCCAATATTAAATAAAGGTTTGTTTGTAAATTACAAGTTTGAGTAAAAAATTAGATGTTTTGATAAAAAATAGAAAATTGAATGGTCAAATCTTTTAATTGAGTTATTTAATAAGTAAATGTTTGATTTAGTTTTTGTGGTTAAAAATGTTAATTTTGGAAGAAAAAAAAAAACTCCATATATAAGCTTTTTAAAAAAAAATTTGAAAAATGAGTTAAAATGACAATTCTGTTTTTAACGTATGATAAGAGTTTTTTCCCCACTAAATCGCCACAATTTTTCCTTTTTTTTTTTTTTTTTTTTTTTTTTATGGGTATCGTGGCGAGTACGTGAGCGCGAGTGGGATTCTGGAGAAGTTGAACGTGAGCCTGCCGGAGGTTGATGACTCGTACCTGTGGGCCCAGGCGGCCAAAGATACGTCGTTTCAGATAGTGCATGAGCCGGAGGCCTTTGCCAGCACCTTGGACATTGGGAGAGACAGCAACGGTGTGCCTTTGTACTACTGAGACCCCTCGCATCGATCGATCAGTCGCGAGTCGAGTCGAGTCGAGTATTTTACAAAAACACGTGCCAAGAATAAATCATGCAAAACGTGGGAACCAGAATACACGTCACATAGTATATTCTAGTTCCCACGTGCATCGGTGACGGTGATGGTGACGGTAGAATCTCGTTTCTCGTATTTTGAATAAAAATAATGTATAGTGTAAGTATATTATTATATTATGTGTGGATGTATATAGATGTATGTATAGTTATTAAGGTCATGGTATAGAAGGGGAGATGTATCCCTTTGCTGCCTATTGTCGTTATATTATATGTGCAGTCTTTTTGTACAGTACTCATTATAGTATATTGTATTTTCTTTTGTACTTTTGTTTTCTTATTGGAGCTATAAGTAAAGTTATATAGTATATATAGTTTGCTATTGTCGAGTCTGTGAAAACTTGAGAATTGTAGTAGCAGTAACTTATATAGTTGAGATTTGATAATTTGTTCGTCTTTTTAATTATTATGTGATGATTGTCATCATTTTCATTTTTGCAATTAATATTATTTCTTTTATTGGCAAGCACAATTAATTTCGTTATACGACTCTTGGATATCATGATCTATGAAATCTGTGACCACGACGATTTGCTAATTTAGAGCGTATAATACTGCACAGAATAATATTGGTAAATGGGTTTCTCATTTCGAGTTGTATTGTGATAACCCATCATTCGATTATTTGGACCAAGAAATGGCAATTTTCTTTCTTTTTCTTTTTTGGTAACTTCTGTCACACCGTGTAGATCACCGTTATCCCCTAAATTAAATTATTGATATAAAAAAAGAAAATAAAGTCTGGAAATAAAATAAGGGAAAATTGGAAAATATAATACGAAAAGCATAAGGAGAAGACATAAAAGAGAAACGAACGAGACGGTAGAAATTAGGGTTCTCTTATTCATCAAATACTCCCTTTATATAAGTTATCAATTACATATTTGCATAACAAGTAAAGATAACAAATACCTAAACTATTCTTTATCAGTTACTTATTGACGAAAACACACTAATTGTGTTTTTCTTTCAACACCCCCCCTTGTGCCAAGTCAAAGGGTGAAATGATGTTTCATTATTGCCTCGTTAAAACCTTGCCAAGTAACAAAGCCCAATGGGAAAAATAAAACTTGGTCTAAGGAAAAAGAGTACAACACACCTATGTTGAGACTCCCCCTAAAGTGTACACCTCTATCTGATATGTATATCTATCAAGAGAATTTTGAAAGTCTTCACTTCCTCAATTTACTTGATTCTTGAGAAAGTGCATAATTATTGGTTTTAGAATAGTTGTGGTAATATTACTCGTATTATCACACTTTCTTCAGTGATAGAGTTCAAGCCACTATCATCAGATATATGAATGATCATAACATTTATCGTAGATACTCACAAACTACTACATGTTTGATAATGATCTCTTTACATGGATCGAATGAGTAACCAACATCAACGATACTATTTGGTGTTTCACAGTAGGAAGTAAACTCAACATTTTCTATAGGGATTACAAGACCATCTGCAGACCAAATTATATTTATGAATGGGAAAAACAAAATCGCGTCAATGATTTCTTTTACGTATCAAATTACATTTTGATTCCATTCCATTGACATTGCGCTCTTGAGTTAAATCAAGATAAAAATTTTGAGAAAGTAATATTTGGTTAAGTGTATTAGTAATGGTACAATAATGCGCATATTGTACGTAGGTAGAGAATTTCAGCTCCCACCAGTTATTCGTCATTCCATTGACGAAATTGATATTTTCTTATATTTTCACTTTGACCAATCATAGGAGTGCTAACATATTGCACTTATCCATAATACTTAATTGCATATTTAGTTTAAAGCCTTAACATGACCGAGTTTTCCCATGATGTATTATCTCACATTAATAATTTCAAATAACTAGCGATATCTCTTATTTCATTAAGAGTGGATGTTATGTTCCTTTCATCGACATATACAATTATAATCGCAAATTTGAAACTTATAAATACGCAAGGGCATAGATTATCTTTTCCCAATTAAGTAGTCACTTAGATGGATATACCACATCCGTCAGAATTATTTTAATCCATAAAGTGAGTGTTTCAACTTAATTTGCAAATGCACTCCATGGCTTAGAGTCACTTGCTTTGGTAGTGAAAGGCTAGCAAGCACTTTCGTATATATCTCTAAATCATGATCCCCATAGAGATATGATGTAGCCACAGGTATAAGCTGCATTCTCAGTTCTTTGGAATTAGAACATCTATTATGAGAGAGTGCATATCCTCATAGTCAATTTCAGGGCGTTTTGAGAAACTTTGTGCTTCAATTTTAGATTTACATCTCATGGCTCTCATTACGCTTTCTGAAAAAACTGTGTTTATATCCTACAGGCTTTACACTTGGTGAGGTTAGCACTACCAAACCAAATACCTACCTTGTTGTCAGTGAATTTAGTTCTACCTGTATTGATTATTTACATTTCGGTCAATTTGCTCTATATTGATATTTCAATAGAGAGTGGTTCGATACTATTGTACTCTATGATTCTTTGAGCAACAATGTATATATCATCAATGTGTATGAAAAGTCTTTCCATCAACTTATATAAACTCTCATTGTACATTGAGATTTCTTTATTCTCTGAAATCATATTAAACTTCGGAGCGTCCTCCAGTAATGATTCATGGACATAAGTATAATCAGAGATAATCTCATGAGATTCATTATTTCCATTGATGATCAATTAAAGTTGTGCCATACATGCCCTCTTATTCCTTGGGCGAGTATTGATCGAACCAAGTGACCTCCCCTTGTTCATTTTAGGAGTCACGACCTCAACCACACCTCCACTAAGTATGGTTGCAATGTCTTAATTTGCGACATTGTGCCCTTTATGGGGACTTTTAACCTTGCAGACACATTTGCAGCTTGTATATATATGATCTCGTCACTTTAGAAATTAAGTCTTCTATACTTTGAAGATCAATTGTTCACTTTACTTTTCTTTCACGTTACATTGTGAAATGCGGGGATCATAATGAGACATAGTATGAAACTATTCCTGTCGTTCCATTAGAAAATGCTTTCTCTTATCTCCCCCTAACGACGGGAAGATTGTCTCATTGGAGTGACAAATCGCTAATTTAGCGATAAAGAGATCGTCTGTCAAAGGTTTCAAATAGCGGATGATTGTTGGAGATTCATATCCAACATAAATACTTAATCATCTTTAGAAACCCATATAATGCGCTGTGGGGGCGCAATAGGCACATATACTGCTTAATAAAATATGCGTAGATATGAATTATCAGGCTTATATCCAGTTACCAAATGGTACGCAAAATATTTGGTTAGCAGGGGTTCATAAAATAAATAAGTAAGAGTTGCATGCAATATTGCATAACCCTGTGCGAAGACAAATGAGTGCGCATAAATATTGGCATCAAGACATTGTCACATATAAATATCAATTAAGAGAGTAATTGTCTATTCATCGACAAATTCTCACATTCTTCAGATATATTGGAATGAAATACTTGTCATTATAATTTATTATATTATTTACTAGATATGTTACATTATATCTAATAATTTGATCATGAGCCTTGTATGTGAATGTGTGGTAAATAAACTCAATTACATTCAATGCTTTAGAATGAAATCCAAGTTTTACCAATAAGTCAAAAATAATTAAATTAGGCCACATCACATAAATCTAACTCAAAATAAACTTTAAAACCAAACACAATAGTCTAATATGAATGATTGATCATACTTTCACAAGTTCTTTGTAAAGTAAGAAACAAACAAATTTCATCAATCAAAATAGAGGATATCCATTGACTAAGAAAGGTTATTGGGGGGACCTCCATGACCACTAAATATCACGAACTCTTACATGTCTTACCTTGTGGTTTATTCTTCCCACATAGGTAGGGATCAACATGTCTCTTCCCCTTTACTTTGAGATTATTTCCACTATTCATATCGATTCTAGTTAGCCTCGAGAAATTTCTTTATCCAGAGGTCTAACATTGGTATTATGAATAATAATGTCATGTCTCTTAACGACTCACTATCATAATTAATATTATACAAGTGCATCAGTATGTTTGCTCAAGTGAAAAAAAAATAGAGTGAGATCTTATCTCTTAATTTATTATTGTCATTTAAAGTGACTTTCTTTTTCACATATGGTAAGACATATTTTAGTCGTAACATATCAAAGTCATTGACCCTTTTTAGCAAGCAAACCAATTTATTTTCACTAAATTCTTATGCTTGGAAGTAGTGTTTCATAAAATTCTCAAAATATTCATTTAGAGTACATCCCAAAGTTTATTGAGATTTTGAAACTACATATACATCTAATATAAGATTTGGGGTCAATATGAATTCTCAAGTTCATTGGAGAATTGACTTTGACTAAGTTTGATGATTCTTTGTCAATTAGGGGATGGTAGATGAGATTATTGTGGAATTATAGTTCTTTTAGTTTCCACATCAAACCAATGATGGCAATACTCAATTTCTTTTGAGTATATTAATTTGTATTTAGATTGAGTTAGTTCAATCAATTTCTTTAGATAATGAATTTGAAGTATGTCATAATCTTTCTTTGATATCATGTGAATATACTTTATCACAAGATTTATTTACACAATACTTTATCGTTCATGAACTTTCATTATCATAAAGATATTTAAATATACAATCAATAATACATACATTGAAAGTAGCTTATAAAATCAACCTGAAGAGAATCACCAACGTACATGAATCTATCAATTCATCGAAATTCATGAAAGTAGCTTATAAAATCAACTTGAAGCGAATCACCAACATACATGAATCTATCAATTCATCGAAATTCATGATTAACTAGACATATTTGCAAAATCATGATCAATCTCTCATCTAATCGTGTAAATAACTTTATTTACGATTTCTTAGAAATCATCTAAAAGTATAAGTAATAATATATTATGTACTCTATGAATATCATTAAAGTATTGAAAAATTTCATATTTGTCAATACATCACAAGCATATAATCATACGTGGCACATATACATGCACAATAATACATACTATTGCAAAATATTTATTAGTTGCATTTAATAAATAATAGGGTAATTCGAGTTACCTTGGAGGAAAATCGTGATTCTTTCCTAATTTCGTTTTTAGGCTTCGCATTACACAAAGCTTCATATGATCTCCACCGTACTGATTCAACCTCTACGTGTTTTTAATAATATATCAAAAACTCAGCTCCATCGAACGGTTAGATTGTGCGTAATTGAATTTTTAAAACAAGCTGGGCAGACAGTTCCGAGAAACAGGATAAAATCTATTCGAAATTCATTATCAAATTCTCCAGGCCATATATTTAAATCTCCACCGTTCAGATTAAACCTGTATATGTTTGGAACAACATATCCAAAATTTGGCTTGATCCAACAGTTATATTGTGAGAAATCTTATTTTGAAAAACTCTGCACAGAAAATTACGAAAGCAGAATCTGCTTTGTTCGAAAATATATATATTTCCTAAAATCTCCTAATCCAATCTCCACCGTTCAAAATATAATTCAGAAGGTCTTGAAGGTTTTGTAAAATTTTGAACTCAATCCAACGGTTGAAAAGCGAGAAACCGATTTTTCAAACATACAACGCGGTTAGGTTTTTGACCTACGAAAATTGTATAATTGTTGCTTGGTTATGGAGGCTTATTCTCGATCACTCTTAATAGGTTAGAGTTTTATGCTGATAACGTGTAATAGAAAAAGCATAAGGAGAAGACATAAACGAGAAACGAACGAGACGGTAGAAATTAGGGTTCTCTTATTCATCAAAGATTCCCTTTATATAGGGTATCAATTACATGTTTACATAACAAGTAAAGATAACAAATACCTAAACTATCCTTCATCAGTTACTTATTGACGAAGGAACACTAATTGTGTTTTTCCTTCAACAGAAAATAGTCCGTGTGAATATTATTTGCCTAAAACTTCAACAATTTCTTTTTTAATTACATTTTACACACCTAATTATACTCAATTAATGTTTCATTCTCATAAGTATGCAAATATAAATTTGACTTTTAATACTCCAATTCTTAATAAATGATGTTCTGTCTTGAGATGAGATAATTAAAAATTGTGTATTACCCCAAATAATCAATCTCTTAAATATGTATAATTATCTTTTACATAAAAAAAAACTCTTGTTTATCTCTATGCCTATCTCATACTTACGTATTTTTTTTAATACTTATATTTCACAAAATATTATTGATAAGTTAAAAAATAAAAATTTATTAGGATTGTGATAAGGATAAAATAGACAGAAAAGGTGATAAATATTTTAAACGCCATTTAATCAGAAAACTAAGAAAAAGTCGAGAACGTCAAGGAACGGCGAGAGTATTTAATTTTCACTTGATATGCTGGACTATTATTATCCTAAAATTTTCTCACCATGTCAACTTTGCAACTACCCCCATTATTGAACAACTTGAAAATGATATCGGAAAACTAACAAGAGAATGTGAAATAAAATTAATCCACGTATATATTAGAGATAAAAATGAGCCGAGCAATTCGGTTAAAACTCGGCTCAATCTCAGTATTGACTAAGTTTGAGACGACTCGAGCTCACTCGATTTTAAAACAAATTGAGTTCAAGTCGCATTTTTATTGGCTCAATAGCTCGTGAGTCGGATAGCCAATATATATATAAAACATATTATATATATATTTATTTAAAATAACAAAAGTGGAAAAAAAGTCTCAAATTCGATCTCGAACTCGCCCTCGATTTATGAGTTCGAAATCAAGCTCGCTAGTTAAACTCGAATTTCAATATTAGTAACCGAGCTCGAGCTCAATTTTTTTTTCTGGCTCGAGCCCGAGCAGACCAAAACTCGAGCTCTGTTCAGCTCGTTTACACCCCTTGCCTATATACCACAACCTAGATCGCATTAATGGATCCTTTTGTTGTGCTACAAAAATATGTGTCACTAGAATAAGTATCTAACTTGTTTTGCTAAAAAAATGTGTTACTATATTAAGTCTGTAGTTGATTTTTTATTTTCATGTATATTTTTATTTAATCACTAAAAGAAGACAAATACTAACGAATTTTTTTGACGGAAAATCCAGAAATTTGATCGATAATCATTATACTGACAAATCAAATCCAATCAGTAAAACTCTCGCCGATAAAATAACTATCAAATGAATTTTTTTTTAATATCTCTGACAGATTTTTTTTCGTCTGTATTTTTTTTTAACATTACCGACGTATTTCTTCCATTGCTATGTTATTTGAATTACAACTTCAAAATTTTTACGCCAAAACTATAAATTTCTCGATAATTTTAACATCAAATTTTTATTTATGCTAAAATTATCAAGAGACTAAAAACCTCTCGGTAATAACCATAAGATTTTCATTCCCTCAATAATTTTAGTGAGATTTTTTTAAAATAATAATATTACCGAGAGACTTGAAATCTCTCGGTATTTTTCTAGACAATTGTGACGGTAAAATATACCGTCAAAATGCAGAAGGATACATCGCCAGACTAAATCCATCGACCAAGGGAATAAGTCCTTAGTAACGTGTCGCTAATTTGATTTTTTTTTTGGTAATGAATTGTCTTGGGAAAACACTACTTCATTTACATAAAATAACTTTTACGAAAACAAAGTATAAGATGACCAAACAATTAATTTCTATCAAACATTTCTTTTTTGATTGTCCCAAAATATAGCTCATTTTTTGTATTTGACATTTACAATTTTTTTCACTTTCTTATATGCCCTTATTTAATGAACCTTTTGATGTTACTTACTAGGTGTAGTATCTATTGTAGACCTGCATATTAATTGTGTTGGAGAAAATAAATAAATATGAAGGAAAGATTTGGGTGAATTTTATACATTAATTTTGTTTTTTTTATCTCATTTGTCGAATGACAAGTTTGAATGTGGAATCGTATTCTATGTTGTAAGAACATTGAAATGATATATTCATTTGGCCAAAATGAGTTTTGGAAGATAAAGATATTTAGGCTCAAAGTGTTAGTGTTGAAATGAGTTTTATCTTTTTCAAAGTGGCTTGTCCCACATAGAAAAAATAAGAGAAAATGGGCTAACTTATAAAGTATCACTTTCTTGGTAAGTGATACTCTAGTAAGCAAGAAGGCTCTCTCCACGTGCGCGTGCAGAGGAGTGCAAATCACGGTCCGATCGTGTGCGAACTTATACTTCTTATAAGAACACGAATGCCGGACCGAAAAAATGAGCAAACTTCGGACAATGGACTCGTGTGCGAGAAACTTATACTTATTATTTTCAGCTGCAGACGGCCTAAGTTAGAAATGAAACCAAAACTGTAGAAGAACACGAATGCCGGACCGAAAAAATGAGCAAACTTTAAGTTAGAAATGGAACCGAAACTCTAGAAGAACACGAATGAACAAACTTATTCTTTTCAACTGCAGACAGCCTAAGTTAGAAATGAACCGAAATGGCCTAAGTTAGAAACAGAACCGAAACTGTAGAAGAACAACACACTAAAAAATGAACAAACTTATTCTTTTCAACTGCAGATGTTATAAGTTAGAAATGGAACCGAAACTGTAGAAGAACACGAATGCCGGACCGGAAAAATGAGCAAACTTATTCTTCTCAGCTGCAGACGGCCTAAGTTAGAAACGGAACCAAACTTATTCTTTTCAGCTGCAGACGACCTAAGTCAGAAAATGAACCAAAACTGTAGATGAACACGAATGTCGGACTGAAATCGCAGCCTATAAATACAGGTTCAACACACCAAAAAACGAGCAAACTTATTCTTTTCAGTTGCAGACGGCCTAAGTTCGAAACGGAATCGAAATTGTAGAAGAATCGTAGCTGAAATTATAGAAGAACCGTAGCCATAAGACCACAGTTCCCGTTTTGGAGAATCGAGAATAAGTGATTCCAAAACCGTGGTCTGGCCTAGTGCAATTGTGTACATCCAAACTAAACCTTCGAAAGTTATTGATGTGGAGTTCTTTTTAGTATATAGTATAGATAAAACCCATATTTTATGATTCAAATGATATCTTTAGTAATAATGCCAATAAATTCGATGGAACATCTTTGTATCTGAAGCTATTAAAAATCGTTAAAACAAGTACATTGCATAGAAGTGAGAAAAAGTAGTACATTGCATAGAAGTGAGAAAAAGTAGTGTATGATTTCAAGTCTCATTTCAGCTTTTCATTAATCGAAGCAAGAAATTATAATTGGGTTTTCCAAATTGCCGTGTGTTTTTGGCTGGTTTAACATTCCAAATACTCATTTGCATTAAAAGAATCCAAATTGTTATGAATGAAATAATAAGTTATGATTCAGAATTTCAGATAAGTCCAATGAGAAGTGTCTTGGATTGTGGGCCGCAAGACAGAGAAGACAAAGTGCTTGGTAAATTTGATTGACGCTGATTAAGAAAACAAAAATAAAAAAATTATTGATAGGTTAATTTGATCATTATCCAAAGCCACAGCTATTTAAAATGGTGATCATAAGATTATGGTCTATTTGGTTGAGTTTATTAAAAATGTTTATAACTTATTCCATCATAATAAGTTCTTTTAGACTGCTTGTTAAGAACAAAGAATAAGCTCCTGATTGCTTATTATGCTTAATAAGCTTCTTTTCAGAAAAAATTACAAATCGTAACTTTTTCTAATAAACTCCTACATTATTTGGTAAAATCATTTTTTATCCTTTTATATTATAAAAAATATATTATTTATAAACTAATATATTACTTTATATTTTACGAAAATATTTTTATTAGTCATAATTAAAATTTTATTTATTATTATAATTATTTTTTAAGTATTTGTCTTTTTCTTTTTAAATAATCATTTGGGAAGTCTTAATTAATTATTATAATTTTATTTTTTTTATTCTTTATATTTCTTTTTTTATGTATAATATTTTATATTTCTTAATCATGTCTATATTGGTAAATTAACTTTCAATCAGCTACTTTAATCAACTAATTTACCAAACACTAATTGAAAACCAGCTACCAACTATCAGCTATCGGTTATCACTTATCAACTACCAGCTATCAGCTATCAGTTATCACTTATCAACTACCAGCTATCAGCTGTTTGAACCACCTCAACCAAGCAGGGCCTATATCCGTTTCTTATTTTAATCAGCTTTTCCTTATTGCTCCTTTCCTTGGATGGTCCTTTAATAATTCCTTCTTGCTTAAACAACCGTAAAGGAGAAGGCCGATTCCTAAAACGCCCTTGTTGAATGATTTAAACTACATGGTGGTTTAACCGTTCGACAAGGTACCCATCCTACCGGTTGGAAATTTATTCTTGGCAATAATTTCTATTTTGTTTGTTTGCCTTTTTTGGTACAAAATAAATTGGGACTCTAAATTTTGTTTCCTATATTGTATTTAGAACTTTATTTAGTTTACTAGATTATGTTTAGCATTAGTTTTACTTGTTTACCAATTATAAGATTCTAGGATTGTCTATTTAAAACAAGAGAATACTAAGGTTGAATACACTTTTAAGACGCACGGCTTTTGAAACGCAAGATAACTACTTGGAGCCACTATTCGAGATCAAGGTTTTCGAAGTTGCGTGACCAACGGATGAGATCTTTCATCTAGGCGACAAGTATTTAGTATCATATGTTTGATAATTTAGTTTTCATATATTACTTCTTATCTTTTTGTATTGATCGTGAACAAAGAAAGTAATATAGTTTTCGGGTTTGTACACCCAAGTTCACAAGTACTTTTACTTGTGAACTGAGTTTAAATTGTTGTGTTCTTTAGTTTAAATTTCCGCTGCATATTTTTAGTTAAACTCTGATTGATGTTAATTTTAGTATTGATTAACATTGAAAACAAAATCATATACTGATACTTATTTACAAAACCATAAATCTACAATTTTACACAACCCTAAAAAAGCAAATAGGATTTTCTATATAAAAGAAATAAGATGGTCCAGGTCTATTATTCACTTGTGATGTTTCAATACACATATGTTAACCATGCTATGTTATTAACAATAATATAAAATTTTAATATAAAAAATTATTATACAAGTAAGATTTGTTAGATGTACTGAATCACCACATGGAACACTTAATGCCAATGGAATAAGAGATTCACGATAGCAAAAAAATATGATAATTTATCAGGTGCATCTTATAAAAATTTATTATTATTCAGTTATATATGATGATATATGGCAATTATACTTGATAATATATGGTAATTATACGTGATGATATGTAATAAAAATTTAGAATTTAAGTTTACTTTTTTATTTTAGGGTTTAGTTTTTCATTTTAAAGTTTAGTTTTTCATTTTTCTTATTTAATTTTCCATTTTAGGGTCCCATCAAAAATCTATCATTCTATCAGTTATATGTGATGATATTTAGGATTTAGAGTTTTAATATTCAATTTTGGTGTGTAGTTTTTCATTTTAAGGTTTGGTCTTCCATTTTTAGGGTTTAGTTTTTCGTTTTAGTTTTTTTTTAATTTTAGAATTTTAAATTTTAAATTTAGAATCTCAATTATTTGTGATGATATGTATCAGTTATATGTGATGATATGTACCAATTATATGTGATGATATATGTCAATTATATACGATGATAAATTAAATTCTTGGGTACACCTTGCAAGGTGCACCCAGGTGTATGGTATAATGACTTGACAAATACTCGTAATTTGCTCAACTCACAAGAATTAGGTAAATCTTTTCTTAATGATATTATTGAACAAGAGATGGAAAATTATTTTTTCAATTTATTATATTATTTATTTTTTTAAAATGAACTATGATATTGTCAAGTATCAAAATACTTACACTAAATTGGTAAAGATATATATAAGAAAAAGTACAAAATCATCCCGATCGGACATTTTTGCTGACGTGGCGTGATTCAACACTTTCTTAACATTTTTTTTTTTTAATTTTAAACATTAAATTGAAGACAAAAACTTGGGAAGAAATTTTTTTTTTTTATCCATTATATTAGCCACATTCAAGAAAATGTAGGTGACATTGACCATCGTCAAACCACATCTGCTAAGTTGGTCAATTCATCAAAATAAGATCCAAAAACACTTGATCGGGACACTTTTCGGTCATAATGTGATTCTATATTTTCTTATCATTTTCCTTTAATTTTAAATATTAAGTTGAAATCAAAAACATGTTCTACCCTCCTTTTTTTTCCTTGGACCAAATTAATAACATTTTAATTTATAAATTTTTTTAATAAAATCAGATTTAAATATAAAAACATAAAATGGATCTTGAGAAATTATAGAAAATATAGATGTTCATATGGAAAAATCTGTTTTTTTCATATAAATTTATATTTATTTTATAATTTTTTATGAATTATTTTAGATTTTTATATTCATCTCTGATTAAATTAGTTAATTTTTTATATTTATTTTATGATTTTATATTTATCCCAAATTTGATTAATTGTATTGATTAAAATTTTATTATTAGATTAAAGAAAAATAGAAAATCAAATGGAGAGCAAAATAGGCTTTTAATGTATATAATTATAGAAAAATGATAACAAAATATATAATCACGACACGTCAGCAAAACCTTCAACCAAATTTTTTTTGGATTTTTTTTTTGATCAATCAGCGAACTTAGTAGACATGGGTCAATTGATCTGCCATTCCTGGGTTTAGGTCCAATCGTTTGATGGTTTGACGATGACCAATGATCAAACCGTTCGCTTCCTACTCGCATTGACAATATGAGTCAATCGATCTGCCGAAGACTCTCTGCAACCATCAATCGACACCTGATCGACGACAGAGACACTATCGATCGACGTCCAATCGATGGAAGGTCTTTTCTTTTTTTGGCTATTTTTGTCAAAATCATTATTTTTCCACCGTTAATCATTCCTATATATAATCTTACACTTTTCAGTCGAGGGGAACGTTTTTGGGCTTCATTTTTGGTACTTAGAAACATTTGCACCAACCTTATCCCCTCACCTTCTTCAAGTATGAACTAGAAAAACCCTAACTTGTTTTCTTCATCTTTTGATAACTATAATTTGGGTTTTTGGTAGCTAGCTTGTGTGGAGTAGCTCTTTTGTTTGTGGTAAACTTTGTAACTCTTATAATTTGAGACTTGGATGAACTTATCCTCTCAGGGTAATTTATGATTCATTGCTCTATTACATTTGTGTTGTGGAATGTACGATTATTTGAAATTATTGACTCTCATGTGTAATTTGTAGTTTGGAAGTTTGAGATTTTCATATGTTATTAATGAAGCTTTATCTTTCCTGCATTGTTATCTTCTTGTTTTAATTTGAACCTTGTTTCCTATTTTGTTATAGTTTAGAAAGTAGGTGTTAAAGGTAATGGGACTTGCCAAAGTAGTCAATTTCTTTTTGTTTGCTTCCAAGCATTGTTAATCCACTTTGACTTTTGATTTACACTTTGAATGCTCTTTTTCCCTCTATGCCTTATTGTAGCTCTTTTGTCCAACTCTCAAACTTTAAAACTTTTCATGACTTGTACTAATGTATTCCTTAATATGTTGTTAAATCTTTCTTCAAGCTTTAGTGTATCTATGTTTCTCTAAATTTCTAAAATCATAACCAACTATAATTGATGTTGTATTTGACATAATTGTGTAAAGATGAACATTTATTTTGAATGTCATTTCTCTAGAGATACGAATCGGGTCAAGCTTTCCACTTACAATTGCTTCATTCTCTTGCGGACGAACTTCTCTAATAAAAATAAGTGCAAAAAGTTCAATTTAATGATCAGAAGGTATAAAGTATTTAGGTGATACGTCAGTGTTTTTGAAATTCAAAATAGAAGGTGGGACGTTCTTCGCCTCCGATGAACTCGTGGCCAAAGTTGTTCAATGAGTTAGATCTGTGGCAGTTCTAGATGGTGGGGGAAGTATTGAAAGATCGGAAGGCGCAGAGTTTCCAAGTGATACACCTTCATTGTTAGAAGTCAAAATAGAAGGTGAGTCGTTCTTCACCTCCAGCGAAATTATAACCGACGTTGTTGAACGAATTAGATTTGTAGTCGTGCTGGAAGGTGCGGGAAGCATGAGATGACTGAAAGACGTAGATTTTTCAGGTGATACGTTGACGTTGTTGAAAGTTGAAATAGAAGGTGAGCCAGCCTTCGCCTCTGACGAACTCGTATCCAAAGCTATTTAACAGATTAGATCAGTGGCGGTTCTAGATGGCGGAGTAAGCACGGGATGATCAAAAGGCATAGAGTTTTCAGGTTATACGTTGGTGTTGTTGGAAGTCAAATTAGAAGGTGAGTTATCTTTTACCTCTAGAGAACTCGTAGCCGAAGCTGTGAATGAATTAAATTTGTGATGGTTCTCGATGGCGAGGGGAGCATAGGATGATCGAAAGGCGTGGAGTTCTCAGGTGATACATCGTTGTTGTTGAAAGTCAAAGTAAACGGGGAGCCATCCTTCGTTTTCGATAAACTCCTAGCTGAAGCTGTTGAGTGAATCACATTTGTGACGGTTCTGGACGATGGTGGAAGCATCGGACGATCGGAAGGCATAGAGTTTTTAGGTGATACATTGGCATTGCTGGAAGTTAAAATAGAAGGTGAGTCGTCATTCGACTCCGGCGAACTCTTAGCCAAAGTTGTTGAACGAATCAGTTCTTGACATCGGGAGAAGCATGGGATGATCGGAAGGCATAGAGTTTTCAGGTGATACATTGACTTTGTTAGAAGTCTAAATAGAAGGTGAGTCGGTCATCGTCTCTAGCGAACTCGTAGCCAAAGCTATTTAACAAATTATTTCTGCAGTGGTTCTAGACGTTGGGGGAAGCATAGGATGATCGGAATGTGTAGAGTTTTCAGGTGATACATCGGTGTTGTTGAAGGTCGAAATAGAAGGTGAGCCATCTTTCGCCTCTTGCGAACTTGTAGCTAAAGATGTTGAATGAATTAGTCTGTGGCAGTTCTAGAGGGCAGGGGAATTGTGGGATCTGTATAGCACTGTGAACTTCCTGTGTTGGTAGAGGAAGTGATGGATAAAGTAATTCCATCTTATATTACAGTTAGAAATAACATCCACAAAAACTTAAAATCCATTTAAAAAATGATGATTTGAAAAATGGTGATGCGGATTTCATATAGTGTACAAACTCATTGCTATTGATCAAAAAAAGCATGTAAACTGTATTTACTAGTTTATTAACCTTTTTTTCTTTTTTGTCTTTTCTGCTTTTGCGCAGTATGCACAAGTTTGTTGCTAATGGAGACGTTTATTTAGGGCATTTTAAGTTAGTCAATGTACTATTTTTACCCCTATTCCATGTAAATTGCAAGATATATTATTCAGAATGATTAATTTGCCTAGAGTTGTGACCTCGTTTTTGTAATTTTTCCAATTACAAAGTAAAATTCCTCGACTTAAACAAAATTTGTATACATTTTCTACCTTATGGGTTATAATTCTTTCAAATATAGGTGAATATTAAATTAAATTTTAATAACCATATATTTTCTTATTTTTTAGTTTCAATTTCTCTCTCTCTCCCTACACTACAACAAAAAACGGGGTTATACAGATAGGCCACCACAAATCACGATGAGACTAAGAGATATGCTCATATTTCCACCCATTTGAGTATATACGAGCCTCGTGGATCCCTCAAAAGATTATTAGTAAACCCTTCGAGTAACTACGCAACCTAATAAGATTTAGGCTAATTAGAGCAATATATTAACATAAAGAATTTATTAGAACTGAACATTAATTTGAAGTTTTTAGTTACTTATCCAGGGGGAATAGATAGACCTTGATCATACCAGGACGTGGTTGCTTGAGGCCTTTGGATGTACTTGCATCGGATCGGGTGGCTGGAACGGTCAAAGACGGAGTCCCTCCTGATAAGTCCACTATATTATCGTCTTCAACATTTAACTGATGATGTGACGAAGAGGATGAACCAAGAGAAGTGATTAGAGTATATTTGTCCTTATTTTTATTAGTTTTTTAGTTCGTTTTTATATTTGTTTTTGGTATAAGTTGGACGATTTAAGCTTAATCTCGTATTTTTATAATTTCAGCTTATTTTACCGCATTTTGATCGTAATTGATGCAAGTAGGTGATATTTCATTATTTTTCACCTTACAGCTAAGTAACCGTAAGAGTTTAATGCGTAATAGACGAGGTTCGATGTTCAAGAAGTGAAGAACAAGCCTTCCGGTGAAACGAGTAGCAAAAGATCGAGAATTGGAGACAGACGTGCAGTCACGTCGACTGACGTGACCATCGACGCACCGTCGACGCGAGCCATGCCAGCGAGTCATGACCGCGTCAGTCGACGCTCCATCGACGCAACGTCGACACTACGTTCTGAGGCGTCGATGTCGACGCACCAAGGTCGACGCAACGTCGACGCTAGCTGCTGAAGCGTCGATGTTGACGCACACCGTCGACGAACCCGCCCAGCCGACGCGCGCGCTAGGCGCAGCACCGGCGCCGAGCACTGGCACGCATCAGTCGACGCACCATCGACGCGACGACCCAGAATCCGGATTTTAGGGTTTCTTATGCGCCAAGTCATGCAAAATCTATATAAACCCTCTATATCTCGGATTTTAAGGAGAACACACGACCCACTAGGGTATTTGAGCTGATAATACACATAATTCCACATCTCATAACGAGATTTGAAGACGGAGATCAAGGATCGAAGAACAACGCGTCCAAAACATCGAATTCYAGTTSGYGATTCATTCTTCSCCCAAGATCAACGTTCAACCTCCGGAATAGCTGGAGCTTTTACTMCTTTRKTTAGTTCKAATAAGTWCTCTAAACTCTTAGTTAATTTAGTAGTTAATTTCTAGTTTAATTGTTAGTTTAATTCTTAGTTAATGCTAGAACTAGTTTAATTAGCTTAATCYTTTATGCTTGTTATTGGATATTGGTTAATCTAATTTATTTATGCGATTGATTTATGCTTAGTTATTCATTAATCTTAGATTCTTATGATTCGTTGCTTAGTGTTAATTTCTTATGCTCATGCTTTTAGATTCGTTAATTAGATTTAGTTTATGGTTGCGAATTATTGATAGTTCAATTAGTGCTCGTAGTTGATAATTTAGTTAAAATAATTAGTTTAAATAGCTTTAGTTAAATTATTGCTTTAGTTATAATGATCAATTCAATCCATTTAAAACCCCAAATGTATATGTATGTTATTCGTAATTGAGAAAAATATCCGAAAGACCGAACAATTGTTTCCTCGAGAGATACGACTCGAGTCAAACTCATCACCCTACAGTTACCTCGTACACTTGCGAGCAAACTGACGTGCTTTTAAATTATTTATTAAAACGGGGTGCACAAAAGTTTGAGTCAAGAAGCACGACCCAAAGATGAGGCCGAGAGAAGCACCACGTCCATGAATCTACCCCACATTTGAAAAATAATAAAAAATTGAGCATAGATGCACATTTGAACCGAGGTAGATAAATTGATATAACTTCAAAAAATATATGTATGCATCATTTTATACTTAACTTAAACCGACACTTTCACTGTCTAGATTATTATTAAACTCATCTTAATTCGTTGAGTCAAGATTTGTTTCACCATGAAATATTCAGATGTGGTAACCTGGTATGAATCTATTTTTAACAAGGTGAAATTTGATCTCGTTTACATCATGGTAATTACAATTCATAAATTTAGTATGATTAAAATGAAACTTCAAATGCCCCCTCTCCTTCATTGCACGATGCATGAGTACAAATTGAATGAAACTCTCCATCCCTTCCACGAACGCATTGTCCAAGTAACCATCCACCCTCCATTTGTACATTCAGCTACGATCAGAACTCATCCTAGGCTATCTTAATTATGATTAATTAATATAGATTAGCTGATTATAGATAAGTGAGCGGTATGA
Source organism: Phtheirospermum japonicum (assembly GCA_014905375.1). NCBI lineage: Eukaryota > Viridiplantae > Streptophyta > Magnoliopsida > Lamiales > Orobanchaceae > Phtheirospermum > Phtheirospermum japonicum. The sequence continues at coordinate 246,921 of BMAC01000376.1, forward strand.
GAGTGTCTATAAACGATTGAATTATTGGTAAGTTCCCTATCCCATTCAAGAATATGATCTTAATGTATTATATTATTTAATTAAGTTAAAAATATATGAATACAAGTTCAAAAGTTAAATTAATGCATTTTTTCAACTATATTAATAAAAATGTCTTCAAGAAAAAAAAAATAAAGACTTTAAAAGATAAATAGGAAGATAAAGAAAATGAATACACAGAGCAATAGGGATAAAAGAAAGATAAAAAAAATAGATGAGGGTTCAATTAAGAGAAAATCTATTGTTTGAGTACTTTTAGATAATTTTAATTATTTCCTTTAATTTTATCTTACATAAATAAAAGTAGATTTCTATTCATAACATTAATAATAGACAAATAAGTAAATATATATGTAAAGATCTATTTAGATTTCTATTCATTACATTAATAATAGACAAATAAGTAAATATAACATTAGAAAAACAATAAATTTACCTAAAACTACTTCACTAATTATGTAAAAAAAAAAGTATAAAAACTTATTCAAAAAACCCCTTCCACAAAGAAAAAAAATACTATTTTATCTCAATTATTTTTTAGTGTGTTGAAAAAGAAAATAAGACCCGGCCCGGTAAATGGGCACAGGCCCAATTACTACCATCTCATTTGGGTAAATGGGCACAGGCCCAATTATTACCATCCTGCTGCAATAGGCCATTATTAAGGGCTTAACTATCCTCAACATGTTTAGGCAATTCTTTTTCAATGATATATTATTATATAAATGATGGGGCGGATCTACACTTTTCCTAGAGGGATCACGGTCTCTCCAAAGATTTTCAAAATTCCTAATAATATATATAGGAGTTTTTGATTTATTTTTGTTATATATTAAATGGTCTTCTCAAGTCTACAGAAAGTTATATGTGGTGTGGTGGTAGTAATTAGTCTTCTGATGCAATTCCTTTGTTCGAATCCTTCTTGTTGTCTTTCTCATTGTACCTTTTAATTTTAATTTTTCTTTTTTTAACTTCTCTTGTTATTTTTGCTTCTTTCTCCCTACATTCTCACACTAATTAGTACTACTTTCTTTTAACTTTTTTCCTTTTCTTCTGTTATTTTTGTTTAATTTCTCTCTTCATTCTCACTAATCAGCAAAAACAAGGAAAAGCACACATTTTATTTCTTATTCTTTTGCACTATTTAACATTTACAATATATAAATCAAAAACACTTTTTTTTTCCTTGCGTGTCCTCTTCTTTTACACGAGTCTACTCTTACCCTTTACCATAATTATTCTTACTTCTTATACATTGTCTCCCCCAAATTCAAAATCTTGGATCGTATAAATGACATTCAATTGGTGTATTAAATTTTTCAAAAAAAAAAAACACTGATTGTAATAAAAGATCTACACTAATTAAAATTCATTCATAATTTGCAAATTACCGGATAAGGCATTTAATGGAATGCGATATATACAATGATGGACAACCCGATTTACTCTGACTCATTAGGATTACGCGTTCTTTTTCACGAAAAACACGCAGAACCCAGAAACAACCGACAATGATCTCTTTTGTTCCGACTTTATTTACTCTTGGACCCTATATATAATGCAGCTTTTTTTCGATCTCACGCACTACTCAATGCATTCAAATTATGTGATCTAATACTGAAACTCAACACACACAAAATGAATGATCTAATGTCGATACTTTCCTTTTAACAACTAGGGACCGGATGAAACTGAACACATTTTTTAAAATTAGGGGCAATTGCCAAATACTACATAGAAAAAATATTTTTGTCAAATACTATGACTAATTATACAAAATGTCAAATAATCCAACCACAAATATACAATTACAAGGTTACCCATAATAATAATAATAATATCAATAAACAATACACCACCACCTCCCGCGGGCCATCCCCACCGCCGTTGCCTGCTGTCCGGCCGCCTAAGAAATTTTTCTTACTTTTTCATACACAAAAGTATGAGATTTTCACTATAAAGTAAGATTTTTTCTTTTTTTTTTTTTTGAACATAAATTAAAAATATCTTTATTTTTGAAAATAAAGTAAGAAATTTCACTATAAAATAAGAACTTTTCCTACTTTTTCGAATATAAAATAACAAACTTTCTTACTTTAAAGGATATAAAGTAAGAAATTTTATTAATTTTTTGAACATAAAGTATGAAATTTCACTATAAAATAATAATATATAATTTGTATTAAATAAGAAAATACATAAATAATAATTTGCTATTAAGCAAGAATTTTTTTACTTATTACTATTTTTTTTTGGCAAAACAAAAGTGTGTAATAAGTAAAAAAAAATAGTAATAAGTAAAAAATACATAACAACATTTGCACATCAAAGTAAGAAACTTTTGCAATCAAATAAAATACTTTTTGTCATCAAATATGAATTTTTGAATATTAAATAAAAAATCTGTTACATATAGTAAGAAATTCGTACATATAGTAAGAATTATTTCCGGTGATCGAAATTATTTTTTGGACATTAAGTAAAAATGTTTGGACATATAGTAAGAAATGTTTTCACATATAGTAAGAAATGCATACATATAGTAAAAAATCCAGACATATAGTAAGAAAAATATCTGGGTTGAAAAAAAACTGACTCCATAGACATGTAGTAAGAAATTCAGACATACAGTAAGAAATTTAGGGCAGAAAAAAAATAAAAAAACGCCGAAAATAAATTTCGGCCACCGGAACTGACTCCATGGACATGTAGTAAAGAAATTCAAATATAAAGTAAGAAATTCTGGGCAGGAAAAAAAAAGCCAAGAATTAATTACGGCAGCCGGAAAATATTTTCAGATGATCAGGAAAAAAAAATGTGACAGAAAAAAAATTTCCGGCGGATGGAAAATTTTTCGGCCGGCCGGCGGCAGGTGGCGGTCGGCGGGTAACTTTATATTTGTTGGGCAAAAAAAAAAAAAAATCTCGCCGGAAAATTTTCCGGCGGACGGGTGGCGGTGGTGGCGGAGGTGATTGTGTATTGTTATTATTGTTATTATTATTATTATTAGCTATTTTAATAGTAAGGGTATTGTGGTATATTCATATCACATTTTTGGAATATTTGGCAAAAAGTAAGTACTATTTAACTTAAAATTAGATGAAAGACTAATCGACAAATAGACTTACACCGGGTACTATTTGATAATTTCTCATTAAAATTAAAATAGCTAAAATAAGAAAATAAAATGATGTACTCATCGAGCCACAACAACAATGGAAGTGTACTCGCTATAACAGTATAATGCCATTGCAATAACATTGACAAATTTCAGTTATTGCATTTGCAGCTTTTTGTTGCTCGACGAATTTTCTGGAAAATATAAAAGACAAAGCATAAGTGAACAAACTTTAAACAAAGGAAAAACAAACAAACAAACAAAAAAATATATAAAAAAACTTTGTGATTTCAAGTTCGTTTCAGCCTTTCAATAATCGAGACAAGAAATGATAATTGAATGGGCATGTTGTTGCACTCGCCCATTATTATAGGTGGAACATGAAATCTACACTAATCGACAACCTCTCGTAATTTGCCCCGACTCGCGAGAACTATGCTACATTTTTCCTTAAAAAGCACACAAGTTTGCAGAAACAAGTTTGCACACAAGTGTATCGACCTCTCCTTTTAACTAACTAGATCTAGCCAAAATCCAACATAGTTTAAAACTACAACAGGAAAACAAGAACATGAAATGTTGTACTCACAAGCTACAACAACATTGCAGACGTGTACTCAACTATAGATGCAAATGCAATAACATCAACAAAATCTCACATATATATTTCTCAAACTACAGATACATATGGTTCTCCCAACGACTTCCAAAACCGATTAAGAAACCACAAAGAGTCGCCTACGACAGCAAACCCATCTTGATTACGATGCCAACCAAAGTACGCGTGGCTCCTGTTTTTAATATCAAATATCCCATGGCCAAAGCTGGCTTCCCGATAAGCTGAGTAGCTCGGCTGTGGCTCCGTCATCCTACAAGCAACAAAACAATATTAAACGAGATTGAGTTTTTCTACCCTAAATTATTTACAAGGTTTCTCGAGCTTAAACATACTCTCTGAGTAGGCCTTCTTGATTTCCTCCGTCTCCGATAGTAATGTAAACCGGAGCTGAGTCATCGCTGACGGGAGTGCATAATCCGTTGACCACATCGTACGCTATGTTAGATATTCGCTCCTGTATTATTTCACACAGATTAAGATTATGTTGGTTTATTCATTAGTACAATCTCAAAATAATTAAATAGGGGTATAAGGAAATGAAATTTTAATTATATACTAAATTAATTAATTAATACTTACAGATCGTTCGTATGCATGAACATGACCGGCAAAGACAACATCGACTTTGTACTCAACGAACCACGGCTCGTACATCACTCGCATAGTCTCCCCTTCCATAAAGTGATGAACATAGCTGCTATACAACGGACAATGCATGAGTACAATTAGCCATGGCGTCTCTGTACGATTCACCTTAGGTAGCTCGTTTGTGAGCCACTTGTATTGAGGTGTGTATTTTCCTGAAAAAATAAAGTAATAAGCCATTAATTTTAGCTGTACATGAAATTAGTACAAAACTCATTTAACTCATTAAGTACCATAAGCCGAGTAAGAAGACAACACAATGATGTAAGCTGAAGCTCTCTTGATCGAGTACCAAAGTGGAGAAGTGCTTCCTGATGCTCTATACGGTGTCGAAAATCGGTTTTTGTACGGCTTGAATGGTTTTGTTTCACCCTGCAATAGATTAATTTCATTTTTTAAATATATAGTTGCAATATTACCACTATAAATAACACGAACAATTTGGTGACCACCATTAGAAGCCAAAAGAGAAAAATAAAAATGAAAACATACAATTTCAGGAACGAAATCGATTTCGTGATTGCCAGCTGTCCAAATCCAAGGTTGATAAGCAGCATTTCTTTCTACGAATCTGCCCCATGTATCCCATCTTGTATTATCATGTAACGGATAACTATCAGCATAAGATAGGTCTCCAACAAACAACATTGTCTGACCTTTTACAGGGTTCAACTCATAATGAGTTAATGTCTGATTTGAATCATGAGTCTGACCAAGATCACCTGTTTCATAATTTTTTTTTTACACGTACAATATATATTGTCCTGAATTAAGTTCACATGAAACTATAAAATACAAAGACAACACAATTTTAATTGAATAACGAAATTACCTATAAGACCGAATGTGTAAGGAACATCGGGGCCTGGTTTAGGAGGAGTTACGAACCAAAATCGTCGTGTCATGTCCACATTTCCTACTTCGTAATGGTATTTGGTATCGTACTGCGATTTTTAGTACATAGTATTCAGAAAGCTTATTTGAAAAGTACAATATAACCAAAAAAAGAAAACATCTAGAAAGGCTTACGTCTAAATTCTTGATAGTGCAGTGATGAATGTAACCGGAGGTGTAATTGTAGAACTTATATTTAACAAAAGTGCCGTTTGCGATTTTCTTGATCGGGCTATCTGCAGCCCAATAGAGCACTGAGCTCAAGCCCGATTCGTACGGTGTAATCCAAGAGATTATTACCCCCCTGCCTTCATGATCTCCTTGCGTAATGTGAACCTTGGAATACCAAGCTAGAATTAATACGGGTATTAAAGCCAGAAATAATTAATATTGGATAAATCCCTTTGTGAGCTAGAAATAAAATTCGTTTATATTGCTAATGCCCATAAATCAACAATCCCATCATCCACAATTAATTCAATTTAGCAAACAATTGACCAGGTTCATTATAATTGCATTTTCATAACATATAAAGTTTATTTGCCATGAGTAACATCTTACAAAATACCCGTGAAAAACAAAACATGATTTATTTTCACCTAAAAAAACAGGGGAAAGTCAGGGGTTTGTGTCAAAAACATAATTAAAATAAAAAGTGATGGAACAGGGTTCAAATCATATATATTATTTACCTGCTGTGGAGCATTGTAACCCGGAGGCACACGAAAAACATCACTATCCAAAGGCATATCTTCACTTATTCCAGTGTTTCTCACATAGCTACTTGTTAATCCGCCTTCACAGAGCCCTAATACTGAAACAAAGACTAAACCCACTAGCAGATATGCAAGTTTAGTGAAAATACACTGAGAATCCATTTTTATTTTTCCTTTTTTCTTTTTTCCCTTAATGGGCTTCTAGTTTTTTCGGAATGGGGTGTTTTTGTTTCTGGAAATATAATATGTGAGGGAATATTCATAACTTAGATACGAATATATGCACACGCCGCCACTCCTGTGAGCTTTAACCTTTGATAATTTAACAGTTGTAAGCTCCAGTGTGAATGATATGACAACGATGCTTTTCTTGAAGTGAACGTATTTAAACCCGGACCGGATAAGGACCGTATTTTATTTTATAGAATAAAATAAAATAAAATTCTAATGGAAAGAGTGCCTATTTTGATTACTGTTATCTCATACCGAGTATAAAGAATGGTAATGATTCCCTTTTAATCCCACCTTTACTACCCTAACCAAGCGCGGCCCTTTAATTATTTCTCTTATGTTTTTGTCTTTTTTATTTCTTTTTTCATTTCAATAATTTATTTCAGCGGTTAAAAATATTTTATGTATTCCAAAAAAATAATTTTAGTGTTATGGTCAAGAAAGATTCTATCTCTCATGTTCCGAATTCGACTAGATTAATGAACGAACCACACTCAAGCATAAAATATTCAATCGTTAATTCGTGAGCAAATCTGTTTACATTAGGTTAATGTAAAAAAAAAAAAAAAAAAAAAAAAAAAAAAAAAAAAAAAACGTATGTCACCAATATATTTGATAAATTAAATTTGATATCAACTTAATCTGTTAGTAGTCATCTAATTATGTGATTAAGAAACCACAAAGAGTGTCCTTCGACAGCAAACCCATGTTGATTACGATGCCAACCGAAGTACGCGTGTCCAAAGTCGGCATCCTATAATGTAAAACGGAATTAAGTTTTTCTCGGAAACAAATAACCAAAAGTCTTTATAAGGTTTATCGAGCTTAAACGTACTTTTCAAAAGGGGCGAGTTCCATCTCAACGGTGGATCTCAAATTCAAAATTTTCGAGGCCATAGAATATTATTTTTAAAATATTTTCAAAATTCTAAATTATTTCCAACTCCTAGTTCAAATCTTAGTGAGTGGAACTAATGAAACTGCCTTTTCTTTCTTTCATTCGGATCGGATTTATGTTGGAACATCGACGGTTTCTTGGTTGAATTTATACCATGCACCCAGGTGTATTTTATTAGGTGAATCCTTTAATTTAATTTAGGGGAAAAAAAGTTTTGCCTCCCATACTATTTCGATTTTTACGGTTTCTTTCAAAAATTTTGACTTAATTAATTCATTTCTTAAAATAGGTTTATCATACGAACTTTTTCCCCTACACCACTTTTTTGTGGTTTTGTGATCAAAAACGAATGACGTGGCACATTTTTTCCCCTACACCACTTTTTTTGTGGTTTTGTGATCAAAAACGAATGACGTGGCGCAATCGGGTTGAGCCACATCATCCGGTTTGGAATACAAAACCACAAAAAAAAGTGGTGTAGGGGGTAAAATGCAATTCGCACATAGTTCAAATGGCGGTTTGTTGAAAAAAAAAAATTCGTATGGTAAACTGTAAAAATCAAAATAGTTTGGGGGCAAAAAATAATTACCCCTTTAATTTATCATCATATATAACTGGCATATATCATCACATATAACTTGTACATATCATCACATATAACTCATACATATCATCACAAATAATTGGAATTCTAAATCTAAAATTTAATATCTTAAAATTAAAAAAATAAATCTAAAACAAAAAATTAAACCCTGAAAATAAAAATTAATCTCTAAAATGAAAAATCAAATCCTGAAATTAAATATTAAACTCTAAATTGTAAATTTCTATCATATATTATCAAATATAACTGACACATATATTCACATATAACTGGTAGAATGATAGATTTTTGTCAGGACCATAAAATGAAAAATTAAATAAAAAAATAAACCTTAAAATAAAATATTAAACCCTAAAAATAAAAAACTAAACCTTAAAATATAAAACTAAACCCTAAAATGAAAAAGTAAATCCTAAATTCTAAATTCTTGTCACATATCATCACATATAAATACCATATATCATTACGTATAACTGTGATATATCATCACGTATAACTATCATATATTATCACGTAATACAGGTGCACCCAGGTGCACTTAATAAATTGTCGCTGAAAAGTATTGTTTAAAATAAAATACTTTTAATATATTTTTTATGAGATTGAGAAAATTGCAAGTATTCTATTTTTCTAAGAGAAATAAATAGAACTATAGTAAGTTCTCATGCAAATATGTATTAAAGTATATAATGAAACTTGTGGCTTTAAGAAATTGAGAAGATGTGAATCTCTTTAAAGAAGAAAAATTAGATTTTGAATAATTCAAAAAGTTTCGAAGTTATTTGATTTAACCAAATGTTTTCAGATAAAATAAGAGTTCCTAAAATCGGGAGGATTAAGGAATTAAAGTCTGAAGTAAAATTGATGGAAATCAAATAGAGAAGTTAGTGAATGTGATAAAGTTCTAACTTGCCCAAAACTGTGGGGGTTGAAACTATCCTTTCAGATATCACACTCATTATAATATGCCACACTAGGGTAACAATAGATTGTGAATCGTCTTGTGAATGCTAAAGTGTGGAGTTGACTTTAGTCTATAACAGAAATAGTCAAACATGTCAATATGGAGATGAAATAATTGCATGCAATGGAAATGCAAGCCATAATAGTGCATAATGTACACGTCAAATATTTTTATGATATAATTGATTAAAAATCATAAATTAGAAATTATGAAAGTCTTTGGTAGATGTTTTCTTTGCAAAAGAAGGTACACAATGCAACGTGTGTGGTGGTAAATCAAGACAAATGACATAATACTTTTAGAGTATTTGATCACAATGAGAGGTTCTTTTGGTTGATTGCGATATGAAAAGCCTGGTGAGCCCACCAACGAAAATTACAAACCGAGATCAAATATTTAAATTGGTTAGAGGAATGGGCTTAAAGTTCACAACAAACGAACAGTCTTTTCGGACACTCAACCTTGAGAATTGAAGGATCGCAAAACCTTGGTTCAATGGGAAAACTAAATTTTGACAGTTCAGTGAACACTTGGAAACACATCAGCTCATTCCTAGAACGTTCAAGTGAAAAACCTGCCTAAGTGGCGAGGTTGAATTCTTAAAAAAAATTTAATGATTCCTATACATATATGGTGGAGTAAGACATGATACACATTATAGGAGATTACCTATATAAGTGAAGAAGTAATGGCCGCTTTTAAATGGAAAAATACTTACGAATCTAAGATATGATCCAGGGTCGAAAAGGACAAAAATGTGAGAACGAGAATATATTATAATTGTTATTGTGTAAATACTATCATCTTGATTTACACAAACGGATGGGTAAATCAAAATATCGCGTTACAAAACAGTCAGTGAATCCGATAGTATTTTACCAGGGAATATTCAAAGTCAGAAGCTATCTATCCTGATGCAATAATGGTTCGCCGAAACTTTCAAGTGAGTCTGCATACATGCATTCATTAATATATGTTCATTCATGTGGGGGGTTGTTGGAAATTATTATCAAAAGTTTAATAAATATTTCCAAGTGAATGAAAATGTAATTTTCTAAAGGTGTGACTTTTGGTACGAAAGAGTTTATGCTAGTAGTTGTGTTGTTCAATTGATGTGTCCGTTCGTTAAACCATTTGGATTGAATATGTTTATATGAATAGACATATCGTTTCAATTAAAACCTTTGAAAATATATAAATAAGCCCGTGAATGATCATTAAGAACACATGATTAGAACACAAATAGAAAACTTTATTAAGTAAAACAAATAGGGTTCCATAGAAATACATTATCTAAGTCCTCATTCCTTTTAATACTTGAAAGTCTCGAATACAGTTCTATTCGTCGAATGATACGACCTAATTACGGTCATACCGAGGTCTCATGATGGCTCTTGTGGCTAGGGGCAGAGCTGAGCCTTAGGAAACCCTAAGTTTCATGATAGTTCAGGAAGGATGAACTGGACGAACTAATACACCATGATGGTTGGTGAAACTAAAACAGGAAGGGCTCGGACGACTTTATCCAAAAATCCTGAGGCTAATAGAGGTCGGAAAGAGAAAGGGAAGTGTCGAGCTAGGCGTTGATTTGGTGACACCAAGTCACTGGATCTGATCCACGAGCTGGATAGTCCCAGGTCATGGGAGAGATGACCTGATAGGTCGACTCGGGAAAGTGTTGTAAAAATTTGTGAAGGTCACTTAGGAAAATACATCTTAAGTAAAGCCGGATTAAGCCATGCTCTTCCGGGCTTAGATCTGAGGGAGAGTCCCATCCTGATTAGGAAAAAATGGGTAGAGTTCTCGCCAACTCATCTCAAAAGAGGACAACCGTAGAGAGCGGAAACGGCCAAAACTCCCCAGCGTACGACCAAAACCCCTATTCGGGAAGAGGAGAAAATCTCTTTTGGCTCGGATAGCAACATTTCAAGCCGGAGCAACCCAGACCTTACCGAGCAAATGCAGAATTTGCAGAAGGAGGTCAGAGAGGTCAAACAAAAATAGCAGGGAACATGACAACAAAGATGCATCGAAGCACCCCATTCACGGAAAACGTCATGATAGATGACTTGTCACCCTCTTACCGATCCTTGGGTTTTGAGTGCAATGGAATGACAGATCCGTGGGATCACCTGTGTCGGTTCGAGAATGCGGCCACCTTACACAAATTCTCAGACGCAGTAATGTGTCGAGTCTTCCACACAACTTTCACTAAGTCAGCTCAACTATGGTTCTGTCAGCTACCACCACGCTCTATAAGCAATTTCAAAAAATTCAGCTCGGCATTCTTACACCAGTTCACTAGTTGCAGAAAATATCAGAAAATGTCATTAGAGTTATTCAGCCTAAAGCAAAAGGAAGGAGAGGGTTTGTGGGGGATATATAAAGCATTTTACTGACGCCAAATTAGAAGTACCATCAGCATCTGAGGAGCTCTTAATTAACGCCTTAACTCAGGGGGTTACGAAGGGGGGAGTTCTTCCAATCATTGGTGGTTAAACCAGCACTCACGTTTGGTGAGCTACTACCAAGGGCGGAAAAGTATATACATTTAGAGGAGGCCCTGAGGCTCAGAGACGATGGAGATAGGCGAAGAGAACGAGCTGATGAGGAAGAAAAGACTCAAGCTAAGATGTTCAGAACTGGCCCGGGGGAGGGAGCCCTAGATTCGATCGATATACCCCCTTGGAATCACCACAAGGTGAGATCCTCCAAGCAATCGAACGACATCCTGATCTCAAATGGTCAAGATCCACCCAGAAGCCAAAAAAAGAAAAATCCGATAGATTCTACAGATATAACAATGAGTATGGCCATGATACTAATCAGTGTACACATTTGAAAGATGAGATAGAGAGAATGGTGCAAGAAGGTCATCTCAAAGAGTTTGTGCATGCAAAGAAATAAAGATATGGGCCTTACCACTGTAGAAAGGAACAACACCATGCTTTTAGACGTGAGCAAGAAGGTAGCCGCAGTGAAGGCGGGAGAGGAGATCAATCGCAAGCAACTCGGGGAGAAATTCAAATGATCGTGGGAGGCATCTTGGATACACAGTCGCATCGAGCACAGAAAAGTTATGTGCGGGTCGCAAGGGATATCCCAAGGAAAGCACAGGAGGTCGGGCAATTGGTATCGAACCCGAACATTTGCTTTAGATCGGAGGATGAAGATGGCATTCTAGCGCCTTATATAGATGCCCTGGTAATAACAACCACAATTGTTAATTATAACGTGCTTAGACTTTGTCGATATAGGCAATTCTGCAGATATCTTATTTTACGACTATTATAGAAAGTTAAACTTAGAACTAGAACTGGAAGAGGTCACGACCTCACTGTAGGGTTTGCGGGAGGGACTCTACAACAATTAGGTGCGGTAAATTTGCTAGTCTCGTTGGGGGAAGACCCGTTTAGGAAAACTAAACTGATGCGCTTCCTCTTGGTGGACTCACCGTCCTCTTATAATGTTATGCTCGGGCGACCATCCCTAAGTCAGTTTCAAGTGGTAGTATTTGTTTACCACATGAAGATGAAATTCCCCACTCGAGAAGGAGTATGAGAGGTAAAAGGAGATTAGTACGCGTCATGACGATCTTACATAGACAGCATTAGGAGAACCGAAGAGGAGAGAAGACCTAAAAAGGCTAGGATAGAAGGAGCAATACCTGAACCAGTTCAGACTGAGGAGAACCTAATGGTGGTAGAAGTGGTTCCTGGAGACGATAGTAGAGTTTTGCGAGTAGAAACGACACTAAGCCCAGAAGTCTTAGTAAAGCTGGTGGCCTTCTTACGAAATAATGTCGATGTCTTCGCTTGGTCACCTCAGGACCTGGTGGGCATTGAACCAGGGATAGCTGAGCACCACCTGAATATCATCCCCGCAACAAAACCAATAAAATAGAGGAAGCGAAACTTTGGCCCAGAAAAAGAAACCATAATCCAAGCCGAGGTGGAGAAGTTGTTACGGGCAAAACACATCCAAGAAATACAATTCCCAGAGTGACTCTCCAACGTTGTACTGGTACCAAAGACGGAGGAGGATTGGCGAATGTGCATTGATTTTCAGGATCTCAATTGTGCCTGTCCTAAAGACCATTATCCATAACCAAGAATAAATCAGCTCGTGGACTCCACCTCAGAATATAATGGATGCCTCCCAAGGATACCACCAAATCAGACTAGCTAAGGAGGATTGGAAAAGGGTTAGTTTCATAACCCCCAAAGGAACATATTGTTATGTGGTCATGCCTTTTGGGCTCAAGAATGCAGGAGCTACATACTAGCGATTGATAAATAAAATGTTTGAGGCTCAGCTCGGCAGAGATATGGAGGTATACGTGGACGACATGTTAGTCAAGAGTGTCAAGGCAACCTCGCACGTGGACGACCTGAATGAAACCGTCAACACCTTGAGGAAATACCGGATGAAGCTTAATCCCAAGAAATGCGCATTCGGAGTAAGAACTGGAAAAATCTTGGGGTATATGGTCATGGAAAAAGGGATAGAAGCCAACCCAAAAAAGGTCAAAGCTATCACGGAATGCAACCCCCACGGAGCATCAAAGATATGCAATGTTTGGCGGGCCGAATAGCGGCCCTCAGTAGATTCGTTTCCAGATTAGCAGAAAAGAGCTTGCCATTTTTTCGAGCTATACAAAAGAAAGCTCGTTTCCAATGGGATGAGGAATGTCAAATCGCCTTTGGCAGATTGAAATAATACTTAGCTAGTATGTCCCTACTCACCAAACCTGTGATGGGTGAGCCTTTAGTTCTGTACATATCCATTGGTAAACACGCTATAAGCTTTGCTCAGTGAAGAGGGAAGGTTGCAAGAACCAGTGTATTATTGGAGCAAGGTATTGCATGACGCTGAGCTCCGGTACGTGGAGGTAGAACGAGCTGTGCTAGCCCTGGTCGGCACGGACCGTATTTCCTTTCACAAAAGATAATGGTCAGGTCTAACCTACCCTTGAAGACGATAATAGGCAAGCCAGAGGTCTCGGGGTGACTGGTAAAATGGATCATTGAGCTTAGCAAATTCGACATAGATTTCGAGGGATGAACAATAGTTAAGGCTCAGGTGTTGGCAGAATTCGTACAAGAAATGGTTAGCTCCCCCGAGGAAAAAGGAGATTGGATCATCTACACTGAAGGTCGGTGGGAAGCCTAGGATGCGATGCATGAATAGTGTTGATAAGCCCAGAAGGAATCACTACTGAATATGCAGTGCGAATGAACTACCACTTATCGAATAACGAGGCGGAGTATGAGGTTCTCCTAAGAGGGATACAGATGGCGAAGGAACTCGGGGCCGAATGCATAAGTGTACGAGTAGATTCCCAGCTGGTATGTAAGCAGATGCGAGGAGAATTCGATATACGTGAAGACCGCATTAGAAAATACGTAGCTCGATTCCATGAGATGGCCAAGGCTACCAAATCCTTGGACGTACTCCAAATACCTAGAGAAGAGAACGGTCGGGCAGATTATTTAGCTAAAATAGTTAGTTCAACAACGGATTGTCAAGAAAGAGCAATCACATTATTGATGGTGCAACAAGAGTTTGGGGAAGACGGGGTAAACGAACTGAACGAAGAAGGGAATTAGCGTGCCCCCATTAAGGCGTACTTGGAGTAGGGAGAACTCCATGTGGAAAAGAGAGAAGCGGCAAAGATACGGGTCAGGTCCTCCCGATTTTGCTTAATTCAAGGGGAATTATTTAAGAGGGGCTTTGGACAGCCCCTCCTGAGATGCCTAGGCCAGAGAGAGGGCGCACAAATGCTGAAAGAAATCCAGGAAAGGTGTTGTGGCAATCACATGAGCACCAAGGCCTTAACAAGTAAGACGGTACGAGCAGGGTACTTTTTGGCCGCAGTTAAGGCAAGACGCAGAAACCTTGGTAAAAACTTGTGATCGGTGCCAAAGGCATTCCCCACTCATACATCATCCAGCTGAGGAGCTCATGACAATAAGCTCCTCGTGCCCTTTCGCGAAGTGGGTATAGACCTGGTGGGGCCTTTCTTTATGGCCCCGAGCTAGAAGAGATTCCTGATAGCAGTCATAGATTATTTTAGCAAGTGGGTGGTGGCTGAAGCGATAGCTAAAATCACATAGGATATGGTCGTACAATTTATCTGGAAGAACGTGATATGTCGGTTTGGTATTCCACGAATACTCGTATCAGGCAACGACACGTAATTTGCAGGGTCCAAAAGTATTGAAGTGCTGCTGAGTTAGGATCGGTGTTTTCAGGCGAATTGCTATTAATCGTGAACACCGTAGCGTGACAATATTCGTCTTTAGGAAAGAGCGTCCAACGCTCGACTCGATTTAAATTTTGCATCGTTAGTTGCACATTTTTAGGAAAACCATAAACATATTTTTACCAACATCATATATTTATATTATCGTACAAAATATACATATTTATTTTCAACAGTACTTTTAAAATTTTATTATTTCAAAAAAGAATTAATATTGACAATAATTTTATTCAACATAAACATACTTATATTCTCAACACAAAATATGCATATATATTATTATATAAAATAATACAATCACTAACAAAGAATCGAGCAAATAATAATAATAATAATGTACTATAAACTTCAGTCCACCAGATACCCCATATACATCTCGTAGGAAGAACTATTTGCTAGACACCTAAATTTATTTCTTGGGAAAGCGTGAAATTGGAAAGCAGAATTGGAAATATAATCAGTTTCTTTCAAAATATATATATATTATATATACTGTATATATATAACCATAATTCAACACCTACACTTATAGGCATTACTGGCTATTTGGTCAACCGTAACAATAATTTCTCCATAAATTCCAACTACTAACCTTAAATTAATGTTCCAGCTGTTATATACTAATTTAACAACTTAGAATATCAAAATCAATTGAGATGAGATATAGTAATATACGTAAATATGAACTGAATTATATAGTAAAAACGTCATGCAGAGAAAAGTCCCGATCGAATTTAGAACTAAATTAGTTAAAGTAGTAGTAACATTAACATTATTGACTGATACCAGCAACCATCACATATCTCTCACACACACGTATCGAATTAATTTTTTATTATATACCAACTTACTTTTATTATATAATTATAATACTTTTATATATAGAATTCTCTTACATATGTAATAAATATAAATTATATCATTTCGATTGCTTATATGGCACACGAACAAATACAATTCTAATTTAGTTATTTTTTATTATAATTCTCTTAATTTAATCTTTTTTATTAATAAATTTAATTTAATATTAAAATATAAAAATATGTAATAATAATTATGGATAAGGCACGAGTTAAAAATATAATATATTTTGAATTTTTATAAATATGAATATAAAATTACTAATTAATTTAGTCTAATCATAATAATATAAAATTATTTAATATTTAAATACTGATTAACATTAATAAAAGGCACAAGTTGAGAAAATATTTTTTATATTTTTGAATTTTAATTTAAAATTTTGTAATCATAATATTATATATAAATAGGGAAGAGTACAAATAATAACTCTCCCTTATCTTAGTACCCAAGATAATCTAATTAAGTGAATTAATCAATTTTTGTTGTAATTTCTATATTTGGTATTAAAAAAAAAAGATTATGGTCCTGTTTGGTAAACAGCGGATTGAGCCAAAATTAGAGGCTTTGACTCAATTGATAGGATTGACCAGTCAAATTCTCTAATTGATATGTTTGGTAAACAGAGGTTACAATTAGGTTTTTGAGTCGACAATTTTATCCTTAAAAATAAATTGTCATGACAATTTTATCCTTAAATCACCAAAAAAAGAATTATTAATTTACATGTAAAATTATTTATAATTAAATAATAGTAATAATTATCCAAATTAAATTTAATATATTAAAATTTTACGACTCAAGAAATTTTTATAAATAATAATTTTTAAATAATAATTATTTTTTTCTGTAAAAGTTACTTTAATTATTCAATTATTATAAATTTATGTTATTAATAAAGAAATACTCAACAATAAATTGTGTGAATACCCCTTTTTAGTCATTTTACCCGATCAAACAGCTATCAGCTCTCAAATATTTACCAAACACTTTTATACAACTGCTAATACAATCAGTTAGTCAAATCATCTAATGCAATCAGCTATACGCTGACAGCTAATGCAATCAGCTATCAGCTATCCGCTAATTGCCAAATGGAGCCTATATATCAGTTTGCACACAATCACAAGAAAAGTCAGCTATCCACTAATTGCCAAATGGGGCCTATATATCAGTTTGCACACAATCATGAGAAAAGTCGTAATAATATTTATGACATAACCATACTAAATCATGTAAATTGCTTACGTATTGAATGACTGATTTTGCAAAATTTATCCCCTCGAATCTCTTCTCTGTTAAATTAAACTAACAGTCTAATAATCCAACTTATTTTATCATTACCATCTCAGGATTGCTTATAATTTCAAGCCTTAAAGATGCTCTGCCCAGTTGCAGCAAGGGAAAAAAAAAATGCTTTTCGGAGCTTAAAAGCTACCACTACACGCATACATAATTCCCAAGATTGAGCTAGCCAGACATCCATGAAGGTAATATATATTTTTTTAATTACATTTAATAATTTTGAGTTAATAATCCTTGCTTGAAAATGGGTTTTGCAGGAAGAAGGTAATCTTACGTCAACTTTGGTTTCCAATGGCTGCCTCAATTATAAAGGCCAAATTGCAGATAAACGGAAGACAGGTGGATGGAAGGCCGCCCCGTTCATCATAGGTGTTATTATTATTATAATTTATTATTATTATTATTATTATTATTATTATTAATTAATATTTGGATTGTGGTGATTCATGCAGTGAATGAGGTGGCGGAGAGGTTTGCGTTCTTTTCGATAGCCGCAAACATGACGGCTTATCTGGTGGGGCAGATGCACCAGACTCTGCCGGAAGCGGCCACACATGTCAGCAATTGGATCGGAGCCGCCTATATTCTCACGGTGTTGGGGGCGTTCGTGGCCGATGCCTATTTGGGCCGCTTTCGAACTATTCTCAGCTTCTCTTGCGTTTATGTTGTGGTAAGAACTCATCATACCTAAGCGAACCAACTTCTTCATATATTTTACCTAAGTTCTTTCATTTTATTAATTTGGTCCAAGACGAGACAAGTTGTTGATACGCAGGCTAAATAAGGAAAGTAGTTTTACATCATACATATAGTTTCCTGAGTATTGTTACAAAAAAGGCCAATCGGCCGGGCCGTGTTTGGTAAGCAACGGATTGAGCCAAAATTAGAGGATTTGACTCAATACGGAGGATTGACCAGTCAAGTCCTCTAATTGATATGTTTGGTAAACAGAGATTACAATTAGCTTTTTGGGTCCAAAAAGCTAATTTTGAAAACGCTCCATATAGGAGTTTTTTGAGAATAGCGGTTTTAAAAATAGATTGACATGACAATTTTATCCTCAAATCACCAAAAAAAAAATTATTAATTTACATGTAAAATTATTTATAATTAAATAACAGTAATAATTATCCAAATTAAATTTAATATATTAAAATTTTAAGACTCAAGAAATCTTTATTAATAATAATTTTTAGATAATGATATTTTTTCTGTAAAAGTTACTTTAATTCTTCAATTATTATAAATTTATGTTATTAATAAAGAAATACTCAACAATAAATTGTGTAAATACCCTTTTTTAGTCATTTTACCCGATCAAACAGCTATCAGCTCTAAAATATTTACCAAATACTTTTATACAAACTGCTAATACAATCAGCTAGTCAAATCAGCTAATGCAATAAGGTATCCGCTAACAGATAATGCAATAAGGTATCCGCTAACAGATAATGCAATCAGCTATCAGCTATCCGCTAATTGCCAAAGAGGGCCAAGTATTTTCAATGGTACAACTCAAAAGGAGGTTCATGGCCAAGAGGAAAATTCCCATAATATTATTTTTTATTTTACAAATACCAAGTTGATATTTCTAATTTCCTAATAATTTTCAAAAAAGAATTTGTTCATAGCAGTGAGGCCATCTAAGTCTAACGCCCCCGCCCCCCTCTTTTTTTTTTTAAATATTTTTAATAAATTTTAATTTTTTTATAATTAAAATAGAGTATTAATCATCAATATTATATAAGACAAATATGATACGTGTATTAAACATATCAAGGTGAAATACGCGTATTATTCAAAACATGTTCAAAATTTTAATCAAGAGCGGAAAATATTTTCAATTATTTATATGTACGAGTATTAGACGATTATAGCACACATTTTAACTAACATAATTTTGGGTATTGCTAACTTACTAATTTGCAACACTCAGAATTCAGTGGCCTCATATGATCATATCTCATTGGGTATCTCATATGATCATATCTCATTGGGTACGTCAATTGGTTAGAAACAAAAGAAATTGTGAAATACATTATTAAGTAAATATGTTTTCATTAAATACTTTAATTACTTATTCAGTTTGTCATTTAGCTTATTATATATATATAATTATAAGATTATTCCTATTAAAAAAGTATTGCTAACATAAATACTACTATTGCTAATATTCATGATCCTTGCCAACCATTGTACGGCAGCCATTGTTGACGGCTATTGCCCAAACGCGGCCTCGTTTGGTAAACAGAGGAGTGAGCCAAAATTAGAAAATTTGACTTAATTGAGAGGATTGACCAGTCAAATCTTCTAATTGATATGTTTGGTAGACAGAGTTTACAATTAGCTTTTTAGTCAAAAAACTAATTTTGAAAAAGCTTCATATAGGAGCTTTTTGAGAAGAGCGGTTTTAAAAATAAATTGAAATGAAAATTTTATCCTCAAATTATCAAAAAAAAAAATTATTAATTTACATAAAAAATTATTTACAATTAAATAATAATAATTATTATTATCCAAATTAAATTGTATATATTAAAATTTTACAACTCAATAAAGTTTTATAAATAATGATTATTTTTTCTGTAAAAGTTACTTTAATTATTCAATACATTATGAATTTATGTTATTAATAAAAGAAATACTCAACAATAAATTGTGTGAATGCCCTTTTTGGTCATTTTACACGATCAAACAGCTATCAACTCTCAAATATTTACCAAACACTTTTATAAAAACTACTAATACAATCAGCTAGTTAAATGAGCTAATGCAATCAGATATCCGCTAACATCTAATGCAATAAGCTATCAACTATCCGCTGAGTGCCAAACAGATGCCCTCAAAAAATTTTATTACCCCAGAATTTTTCAATACATAAAATAAAAAATTTGCGAACAGTAATAAATATTTCGGATATAGAGTTAAAGAAATTCTTACATTTTGGAATATTAAGTAAAAAAATTATTTACTTTTCTGGAATAAAGAATTTTCTTAATTTTTGATATAATAAGAAATTTTTTACTTTTTTAAATATAAAATAAGAAATTTTACTATAAAATGAGAAATCTTCAGAAATTAAGTAAGAAATCTTTGCTATCCTCAAATAAGAATTATATAATTTTATATTAAGTAAGAGACACGTAACAATAATTTACTATTAAGTACGATTTTTTATCTTAGCAAAAAAAATAAATTATATTTAATAAGTAAAAAAAAAATACATAACAACACTTGCACATCAAGTAAAAATTCTCGAACATTAAGTAAGAAATTTTTAGACATATAAAGAAACTTATTGGCTCAAGAAAAAATTGTAAAAAGAAAAAGAAAAGAAAACTCAGCAGGCCGGCGGCAGCAAGGACATCCATCTTGCTATCAATATATTATTATTTATTATTTATTATTATTTTCATAGGGCAATATGAATGTGATTATTATTTTTTTTATTGTTTTTTGAAATTGAGTGTGTTGTGATATTTTCATATTATAAATTTGGATTAATTAACAAAAATGAAGGACTATTTGACTTAGAATTGAATTTAGGACTAATTGGTAAACAAACTTCTGTTTGGAGGACTATTTAACAATTTTAACAGAGAACAATTACCAAATTGTAATCAATATTTGAAGATATGTCAGAGAAGTGGTCATCCATTTTTCAAAATCAATTGTTCTTATACTTTACATACAACATATACATAGTTTAAACAAAAATTGTAGCACCAACTTAACTACTAGATTAGTTGATCCTTAAATATACTCTCACTCCAATTGAAGAATTAATCATATGTCTACAAAGAAAAACAAATATCCACTCCCTCACTAATTGTCCCCTTCTGAAATTCTTTTCATCCATCAGGGAATGGTATTGCTAACACTTTCAGGATCAATGCACAACTTAAGGCCCCCACTCTGCACCAAGAAACCCTGCCCTCCAGCAACCACCGCCCAAACCGGCCTCCTCTACACCGCCTTAACGCTCATAGCCCTCGGCACCGGCGGCATCAAGCCCTGCGTCTCCTCGTTTGGCGCCGACCAATTCGACGAGTCAGATCAAACCGAAGCCCAGAAAAAATACTCCTTTTTCAACTGGTTTTTCTTCGCCATAAACATGGGTGCGCTTTTTGGGATCACGCTTTTAGCGTACGTGCAATTGAAGCTCGGGTGGGGTTGGGGGTTCGGAATCCCGACAGGAGCGACAATCGTTTCGATATTTATATTGGTTGCCGGTAGTAGAAAGTATCGGTACCAGAAGCCGATGGGAAGTGCTTTCACAAGGTTTGTTCAAGTGATTGTTGCGTCTGTTAGGAATAATGTACGAGGGGTCGAGGTTGGGCAGGAAGGATGTAATCTTTACGAGGTTGATACTAAGGAATCAGATATTCATGGTGCTAGAAAGATTGCGCATACTCCACAATACAGGTTAGTGAGTAATTCATGTTGCTGCTTATTTACTTTACTTTTTTTTTCGTAATTGATTGTCAATTAATGTGGGTTCTCATAAAATGACTCTATAACCATTTATTGAAGCACCAAAGCTGAAATTACTTCTAGTATATTTGTAGAAGATTAGTAGAAATTAAGGGTGTTCGACGGAGCTTATAAAAGCTCTGTATAAAATTTTCAGAAAAGCATTTTTGGGAGTTTAAAAGCTGTTTAAATTTTCATTGGTAAATATTTTACTGAAAGAGTGCATAAGATCCAAACAAGGTTTGTGTTTAGAAAACAACCAAGAAATCCCAGCATTTTCATTTATATATGTGTGTGTTCAAAAAACTAGGAAATGCTAACTAGTTTTAGGGGGGGAAATAGATATATTTACGAAATTCTTTAATTTTGACTAATAAAATTACAAGACCATCATTAGTAACATCTGAAAAAGAACCACCACTTTTAAATCCAAACACTTCAATAATAATTTAAGATTCAAAAGTTATAAGATTTATATTATCAATGAGTTTAGCTAAACACATTAGCTTACATAGTTCAACAGGACTGTCTTTCTCAGCATTTTTCAACAGAATTTAGATGCAGAAACAAATTACTAAAACATTTCAACTGCAGTAATGAAGTTTTTATAGCTTATTTAGATGAATAATTGCTCTAACCTAAAACGATACAAAGATAATCAAAATTTTGTTTTTCCACATGCAGATATCTAGATAAAGCGGCTGTGATAACTAACCCGGAAAATATAACCACCAAGAATAACCGCTGGAGGCTCTGCACAGTCACCCAAGTCGAAGAATTCAAATCCTTCATACGAATCATCCCAATATGGGCATCCACCATCGCCATCGCCATCTCCCTATCCCAGGTCTCAACATTCTTCATCGCACAGGCCACCTACATGGACCGAACCCTAACCCCCAAATCCGATTTCAAAATCCCGGCCGGCTCAATCCCCGTCTTCAGCGCCGTCAACGCTCTCATCGTCGTCCCGATCTACGAGAAGCTCGCCGTCCCGTTCCTCCGCGCCAGGACCGGCCATCCACGTGGCATCACCTCGCTGCAAAGGATGGGCGCCGGCCTGTTCGTCGCCATCTTCGCCATGATTGCCGCCGCCGCAGTGGAGAAGGATCGCAGATCCGCCGCGAGCCGCGGCCTCGCGTCGAGCGTGTTCTGGCTCTTCCCGCAGTGTTTCCTGATCGGGGCGGGGGAGGTCCTCACGTACGTCGGGCAACTGGAGTTCTTCTACGACGAGGCGACGGACGGGACGAGGAGCATCAGCAGCGCCGTGTTTCTGAGCGAGATCGGGATCGGGAGCTGGCTGAACACCGCCATTGTTAAGATCGTCGAGGGATTTTCCGGCGGGGAGGGGAAAGGGTGGCTGCGGGATGATTTGAACGAGAGCAGGTTAGATTATTATTACTGGATTTTGACGGGGATAAATGCGGTGAATTTCGTGGTGTATCTATGGATTGCGCTACGGTTTAAGGGGAGGAAAATGGAGCCGCCGATGGAATTGGGTGGCGAAATTAGGGATCAAAATGGAAAGGGGGAAGAAAATACTATATGAAATTTGGGGAAATTGTTAGTTCAAGCAGTCTTTGTTTTTGTTCAAATAATCCAAAATAATAATGTAAGAAGTGAATAATATCCACATTTTCGTACAATTTAGATTTTTTTTTTTTTCTCGACTGCTTTCTTTTCAATTTATACTGGACTGCTTTCTTTCTCAATCGACTGAATTCACAATTTTTTATATATGATTCAATAGAGTACAATCGACTGTTTTGATATTTCACAGTTTCTATTTCTTATGGATTCGATAGTGCATTTTGGATTCCATTATAACGTAAGCGTGTTATTCTATTCTTCCATGATTTTTGGCACAATTGAGCCTATGTACAATCAATGGTTTTTGATTCGAGTTCAATTTTCGGTAATTTGATTACTATTTATTTGAAATATAATTGGTTTCAAATAATTATCAATAGATTTTTTATTATTATTATTATTTTGTGATTCTTATGATATAACATTTTGTTAATTAGTTTCAAGTAATTAGTTTAACATTTTTTATTTTTATTTTTTGATAGAATTCAGTCAATTTTGTTAGTTTTCAGTTAAAGATGAAGTATGAATTTGAATATGTACGCATTCTTAACCCATTATTTTATTTTTTAGTTATGTTAATTATGACTAGTACTTTGTACCCGTGCGATGCACGGATATCATGTTGCATAAATATATAAAATGATATTAGTGTTATTATTGATTCTAATCAATTAAATTACTAAGTATGTATTATTTGACATTTTTTGGTATATAATATATTTGTTATTATATTCGTAGAGTTGTCGTTCCCACCAACTTTCGATTGATGTCTCGTAAAATAGTATGTCTATTTGTAGTTTTGCATACAAGATTATAAATCATAAATTTGATGTCTTAATTGTTTTGTATATTAGTAATCTCAATTTGTATTATTTATGCTATTATAAATTAAAATTAAATATGAAGTAAAATTTACAACAACAACAACAACAACAACAACAACAACAACAACAACAACAATAATAATAATAATAATAATAATGGATTACCAAGCATATTTGCCCTCAGTAATATTGAGAGATTTTTACCGATGGATTAAACCTTCATTAACTACACTATCGGTAAAACCTTCAGTAAATCAGCGTCAACATTTACCGTCACTGTTATCGAAGGTAATGTCGATGGATTTTCGAGGGAAGATATACCGAGCGAAAAAAACCCTCGATAATACAGAGGGGAATATAAAACCCTCGAAAGTACATAGGGGAATCAAATGTCATCGGTATTACGCCCTCAATAATACCGAGGGTATTAGACGCCTCAACAAATTATAAAAAATAAAAAATAAAAAATAAATATTATTGAAGGTAATAAAACGCACTCGGCATTACCGAGGAGAATTTTGTCCCCTCGGTATTTTTGAAAATTAAAAAATATAATCTTTTTTTATAAAATCAAAATAAACACTATAATTTCATACTATACATTTAAAATGTAATTCACATGATTTTAATATATAATTATCATCGAACTTATATTTATTGGCATGTATCGTGTAATATTAATAGTATGATACGATCGATCTTTTGTTATACTATACAGATCGATCGAGTTATTCAATTACATACGTAATTAATGAAGTATCATTATTTTTTGTAAGATATCATGTGGTTGCTTTCCTTACTTTAGAGTCATAAGAATTACCAATTGATTGATAATTATATTTTTTTCTTTTTTTTTTATTTCAAAAACCAAGAGGAGATGATTCCCATCGGTGAAGTACTGAAGAAAAATAATTCCCCTCAATGATATTTAGGGAATTCAGTGCCCTCGATATTTTATCGATGAGAATTCCGTCCCCTCGTATTTTGAAAACAAAAAATAATAAAAAAATATAATAACATTAAAATAAACCTTATAATGTCATGATTTAAAATGTAATTCAGTTTGTGTTAATATATAATTGTCATCAAACATATTTTTATTCACATGTATCATGTTATATTAATAATATGTATGATAATATCGATATTTTGTTATACTATACAGATTACTTGAATTATTTAATTGCATACGTAATTAATGAAGACTCGTTGTTTTTTAAAGATCCCACGTAGTTGATTTCCTTATTAGAATCACTAAAAATACTAATTGATCGGTAATTACATATTTCTTGATTCTTTTTTATTTATCAAAATATTATTATTAAGAATCATATTAATTATAAAAATAATTTTCAATTAGTTCTTCTGAATCATTCACCCTCTCATAAATTATACTTGAATGGTTTAATCATTTTAAATTATAAATAGAAGTCATTTTCTAGCATTAGCCTATGTTTCTAATAATTAAAGCTTACAAAACTAAGTAACATCCATATGTGGAACATGAAATATTAGAATTAAAACACTAAGGAGAAAAAAAAAACAATTATGCTAAAATAATAAATAACATCAATATTCAACAAATATTAAAATGAATTGATGTTAAACTCATTCAAGCTATTCTCATATTAAAGTAGCAGGGAGAAAAAAAAATACACACACCTAAAATACATTCAATATCAAAACTAATAAAAATGATTTAAAACCCATAATAATTATTTTCAAGGATAATCTCATAAAATTACTTTTACGTAATGTTAAAGTTATTTTATGTTTTAACTTAAAGACTATATTTTGTTAAATATTATTAAATCCCATAACAATTATTCTTAAAAATAATCACATAAAATTATCTTTCCATACCGGTAAGTTATTTTATGATTTTAACTGAAAATTTTCCTTTTCGAGATTGTTGAGGTAAGTTCATGTAGGTGATCCGATAACATTACTAATTGTAAGGAGACAATAACCACGTCGTCAAGTCCGTATCAGATGAACAATCAATTAATTATGTAGAAATATAAACAACATGATCAATTTTATAAAAAATAAAATCATACTTGTTTATTATTTTTCATCATATACAATTAAATAAATATTAATTAAAGACCATTTTATTTGCTCATTAGATAATATCTCTATTAATAGAATGTCACACCTATAAGAAAAGCGTGTATACAAAGTACTAAATTTTTCATTGTTATATATATAAAGATTTGAATTTTAATGGTTATTTGCGGCAATACATAACTTTTGGTCACTTTTATTTTTTCATGAAAAAATAGTTGAAAATTAGAAACAAATTGATTACGGTAATATTTATTTACTTTATTTTTTGGGTGCGGAGCTTTAAATTATAGTAGACCAGGAATTATGTAGGAAATATTTTAATTTAATTCAAATATAATTAATAGAGATAATTATATTTTTAGTGGAATATTTATCTATTTTAAATTGCTCAAGTTTCACCATTTAGATAACAAATATGATTAATCTAATTGGATTTACCATATTCAAAATAATTAATTATTTATGATGGTTATTTTATATTATTTAATCTTGAATAAATAATATTTGATGGTGGGTATAATTCGTAGTTTACCATTTTAATGTTTAGGATGAATATATTGTATATAAGGATAGTTTAAATTATTACTTTTTATTTAAAATATGATTAAACACACATACACTTAACCAAATAATTATTTATGAAGGCTAAATCATATATTAGGTCACTTAATAGAAAGTAAATAATTATTAATGAAAGCTCTTAATAATAATTATTTACTTTAGTTATATTAAAATTTTGGGATATTATAATATTTTAAATTAAATATTATATAAAAAATTTCGTACTGATTTTCTATTTTGAAATTATCTAATTATATTGTCATATGCAATATATGATTTAAAAACTAATTTTAGGACCTAATCTAAATTAATTAGAAACTAATATTAATCAATTTGGATATGTCAAAACTTTTATAAAAAAATTTGGTCATGCGTTTAACGATAAGTACATTATTCATGCACAAATATAAATTAGAACATAGTTTTATAGTTATTTTTTAGCAATGTAGAGAAAATATTTGCCAGTAGTATATAAATATCATTGAAAGAATTTTTCTATATATATAAAATGGTAACCATGCATTTAATAATAATAATAATATTGAAAATATTTTTTTTTTATATTGCTCGCTTAGTATATGTTATAGATATTTGTAAGATTTATTAATTGTAATTTCATTTTGTCATAATTTGATTTAAAATTTTACCTATTGGATATAAGAATATAACTGTATTAAAAATATTTATATGCAAGTCATAAATAAATTAATGCGATAGATAATAATAATAATAGCGGTTTTTCTATAGAACCAGATAGGGTTCTATTATGGAGCCCTATAAATGACATGACATTCATCTGAGCCCTTAATCATTTTTATTTTTTTTGCCTTTTTTTTTGGGATAATTCTCATTCAATACACATGTGTACAAACATATTCCCATATAATCACTCCAAATCTTTTCATCCCATTTAAACCAAATACTTACTATTAAATCAAAACTTACAATTTAAATGGTCTTTAATGCCCCTAAAATCAAAGGCCTTAATAGTATATTTTTTCCCCTTGTAACCTCCATCTTTGACTCCATTCTTTGTATATTCTCAATCAAAACATTAATTCCATTAATTTCCCACATGTATAATCTTAACCTAATTAACATATAAACATAATTTTATATATATAAATAATAGTGGACGACATAGTATTCCAAAATTTGGTTTCATACCTTCAAATCCAAAACAAAAGCAGTCACCTTTTGAGGAAAAAAACGAGGAGTCCTCACTTTTAATATAAAAATGTTGTCTATGTCCATCCTTTTGATAACAAAAGAAATAAGAAATAAAAAAAAATTGAATATATATATGAGTTCAGTATGAAGTTTTATAAATGTAGTATGTAATTCTTATGAATGTAGTATGAAATTCGTAGTATGTGATTTCATGAATGTAGTATAGAATTCGTAGTATGAAATTTTATGAATGTAGTATAGAATTCGTTAGTAAGGATAAATTTGTACTTTGATGTATTAATTTGATTAAATGAGAATAAATACTTTTCGATGGATTTTTTGGGAATAAATATTTTTCTATAGGAGTAAACGGGAATTGTCCCTTTTTTTTTATAAATGCACGGTGAGATGAATGATATGTGTTATATAGGGGTTCGTAATGGAGCTCTATCTGGTTCTATAGAAAAATACCCCGTCAGCAATCCCGTCAATAAATTATTTGCTAATGGTTCTAGCAATCATCAAACTTCGATTTTTTTTTATAGTAATATAAAATTTTTTAGGCTCAAATTTTTATTTTTATTTTGTTCTTACAAAAGATGATTCGTTTGCAAGTTACACAGTCAATTATTTGATGAATTGGAAAATTATCAAGCACATCGCCGTCCACTAATCTATCAATGGTTTGGTGATATTATTTATTAAGAAAAACTTGATTACAATTACTTAATTATAACTTTGCCAAAAAAAAAAAAAAAGGACGCGAAAGTTGTGAACTTGTGTTAGTAGATTCAGTTTAATGGTGCGTTTTCTTATATTTTAATGAATTTTTAAGTATAAATTTCATAAACGTGTTAACATATCGGGTATTTAATTACTAAAGTAACTTTTGTGCGTTATGTTGATTTGAGCTAGTTTGTTAATGAAATAGACAGACAAACATCTAGATAGCGTGAATAAAAAGATAGAGACTGTGGGATTCATATTTAATATGAGCTAAATAGTTATTTTAAAATGTTTTTTTTTATTTGTATGTTTAAAGTCATAATGACAAATAAATTGGATCGGAGATAATATTATTTAACTTTCCATGGCTCTTTCTACAGTTATATAATATTCATTGTGTGGCATTTATTTTAAATTTTAAATTAAATATGCATAAATTGGGTATTTATTCGCATTATTTAATAATAAAATAATTATAAAATAAAAAATCAATATAACTCATCATGTCCTATAGAGCTTCAAGATGTAGACGAAGTACCCCACAATTAACAATGTTTTTCAATAGTCACGCAAACTTAACATCGTAATTCATGCTATACATAAAATATGTATTTTAACACATTTCTTCCATTTACATGTCAAATATTTTTTTCCAATATATTAAGTATAGTGGAAATGTTCTTTGTACCGTTTAAAATTATTTATTTAATAAAATATATGATCATCTATGAGGCCACATTAAATAATTTGTCTAACACCTCTAAATTTTAAGAGATGTCATACGGGGTTGTTTGAACTAGATTTCGTTGGTATTCTAAATTCTCACATTCACAATCTTGAGTATTGAGAATTCTGTGAATAGTAAGAATCTTTGTTTGTTATAGGATTGAAAATCCTTCTTTTAATGTAGATGTCAAATCATGTCTGTAAAGTGGATGATAATGTATTTTTATATTGTATTTGATCTCAAATCATGTCTGAAAAGTGGATGATAATGTATTATTGTATTGTATTTAGTAATATTTAATTTTTTAAATATAATGATGATGTGATAAAATAATCGAGTGTGGGGGTAAGGTGTAAGAAATTGTTGGTTGTGGATTGAAAACTTGAGTCGTAGAACAAACGAGGACTGGAATTTAGAATTCCAATCCTGATATTGGGAGTCCTAAACCAAACAAGCCCGTAGGAGAACGAGCAGGCAACAGCCGTGAGAGCAGAGGGGGGAAGGGAATAGATATAGTTTTGTTTTTCTTCTGTATCTCTGTACTACAAGAAAATAAATACATAATACCGTCTTTCACTTATTTAATGAATATCATAATATCTCCTTTTGTTTACTTATTATAAAGAACTTCATTCAGGAAAACCAATTGATGATTTTTTTTTCCATCAACACAATCATTTCAAGAGGAAGCTATAGATACACGCAATCCGATTCAACTCGACGATATCG
The DNA here is from genome assembly GCA_014905375.1 of Phtheirospermum japonicum. Lineage (NCBI taxonomy): Eukaryota > Viridiplantae > Streptophyta > Magnoliopsida > Lamiales > Orobanchaceae > Phtheirospermum > Phtheirospermum japonicum. Next base: position 276,950 of record BMAC01000376.1, read on the forward strand.
ATTTCCAGTTGCACGACCCCAATGATAATTACGTGGATGAACTTGATAACGAGACAAATGATGATACAAAAGAAAAGTTACTCACCGATTGAGATACAGATCAAGACACGGACGAAAATGAGTTTGGTGAACTTTAACAGTGAAAGTGATTAGTTTGGTTGAAATATATGTAATTTATTCATATTGCAAAATACATTTTCACAGTTATAGATTTGTTTACAATTACTCCCTCCATCTCAATATATAATCATTCGTTTAATTTCACACAGATTAAGAAAATGAGTAGTTTATATAGTTGGTTCACTAATTTAAATAGTATTTTCCAATTACTCTTTGAATTTATTAATGTATAGAAATCATTGTATTTGTTATTGTACTACAAAAAAAATGCAGTTTACCGAGGGGAATTTCCGAGGAAAAAAATAACCCACGTAAAATTCATTGAAAAACGGCGTCAATGTTTGCCCCCATAATTAACGAAAGCAATATCGAATGATTTCCGAGGGAAATATTACCGACGAAAAATACCCCTCGAAGAAATCGAGGGGTCAAAATTACCCCTCGATTAATTTCAAGAGGAAGCTGTAGAAACACGTAGTCCGATTCAACTCGACGATGTCGATTTTTAATTGCACGACCCCAATGATAATTACGTGGATGAACTTAGTAACGAGATAAATGATGATACGGAAGAAGAGTTACTCACCGATCAAGATACAGATCAAGACACGGACGGAGATGAGTTTGGTGAACTTTAATAGTGAAAGTGATTAGTTTGGTTGAAATATATTTAAATTATTCATATTGTAAAACACACTTTTTCTAAAACTAATTTCTTTCATGTTTAGATTTATTAAGACGTTTGATATATAACATATACTGGTGTTTTGTAAAATGCTCGCATTATTATCTAATAATCTTATCAGATGACGAGAGGTCGAGGTTCAAGCAGCATGGGTCAATCAGATATGGGGTCGGCTAATCGTTTAGCTGATTTCGATGACGACTATGTGGGTATCGGTACTGATCATTCAGCACCGAACATGGATACACCGACACCGTCACGTACACCGTTCGAAGCAGGTACATCACGACGGTAGTTGGTCCCACCACAGGGGGGAGTTCTTGTTTATATTACAAAGAAGAAGTAAGTAGATTAATGATTTTAAAATTATAATTATCGTTATGATTAAATTATATTCGTAACAAAAAAAATATAATTGAATACAGGCTACACAGAAGACAGTCCAAGGTGACCACTATACTTCGGGAGATTATGGAAAAGGATCTTCATTCCGCCGAGTGGTGCTATAAGGATGTCCCTCAGGAGACTGAGGATTTCTGGTGGGACATGTTTCAGGTAATTATTACTTTATGTCGAAATTTGTCAATCTTTATTGTAACTACACAATCATATGTATCAATTGAATTGCAATTATTGTTTTATTTTGTAGGAGATTTATTATTGGGACCCGGAGGAGTATAGTGCAACTCAGATACAAACATCATTTTTCTCGATGATGTCGTCCAAGTACGGGAAGCGGCTGAAAGTATAAGCAGTATCATAATTCTCATGGTGGTCAGCTACCGAGATGCGTTACCCGGGAGTTATGGAGGTAAACGATTCTATTATATGTTTTCTTATCAAATTAGAATTTTTTATTTACTAAAGATAATTTATATCATCTTATATATCATGAATTTCAACAAGGGTTTGGAAGGTTGAGTGGGATAAGTTCGAGAATAAGGCAGAATCCGAGTAGTGCAGTCGGAACACGAGGAGCGAGCCTGCTGGCCCGGGTACTAGGATGTCGAAGCACGGGTGGGGGGGGGGGGGGGGGGGGGGGGGGGGGGGGGGGGGCTAGATCTGCAGTCGATTATGCTCTGGATATCGTAAGTAATTTCATAATATAATATATTATTTATTTATTTATTTTTAACATTAATTATTTGAAAATTTTATTTGGATATAGAAGTGGGATACGGGTGCGCCGGCCGTCACATACAATGTTTTTGTACATACGCACAGGAAGGACGATGGCTTGTGGATCGATGCGAGATCCAGTAATACTAATGTGAGTCTCTTTCTTATTTTGAACTTGTTCTTTGGTTTTAATATAGAATTCACTAACGAGTTGTATTTCAAGCGGAGTACGAGCGACATCTGGAGGAGGTACGTGCGTCATCCTAGGATGCGGATAGTGAGGTTGACCCTGACCGGGGTTTTCTTCGATGTCGTCGGGTCGAGCAAGGGGCGATACTACGACACCGGCTCGTACGGGAAGGTGGTGGCTGCTGCGAAGGGTTTTTTCAGAGGCAGCTCTTCTTCCTCCTCCTCCCAGTCTAATAGGACCCACGTGAGACAGCTCGAGGCGGAGCTCCAGGCGCAGAGGGATGAGTTGGAGGCCACGAGACGAGTTCAAGAGGCGATGGAGCAACGATACACCGAGTTTGAGCGACATCGCCGGGAGTATGAGCTAGTACATGAGCAGCAGGCATTTTAGGAGCGGATGAACACCCAGATGGATGAGCTGTTAGCTCGTTTCCAGCAGTACCCTCCGTCGTACCCTCTCCCATCATAGGACAATTTTATATTTTTATAAACTTTGTTACTAAACACTTTTTTTAGACAAATTTAATAATTCTAAATTTTCAAATATTTTTATAATAATTAGTTTATTTATTTGTTTATTCATTAATGATTTTTTTGGGTATTTTAATAAATAAACAGGAATTAAAATTAATATTTAAAAAATATTTTTTTTGAATGAAAAAACTGAAGGAAAAAACCCTCGAAAATTCAAAAAACTGAGGGTTGATCCCCTCGGCTTTCCGGAGGGTTGTGCTATCCCTCGGTTTTTTCGAGGGGACTATTCCCTTGGTTTTAGCACGTCATATCTATTACTCCCTCTATTTCACAATATAAGTCGTTTTGAGAAAAACATACACTTATTAAGAAATCTAGATAAATGAGTAAATATTTAATTTTTTATTTTCATTAACTATCGAGCTTCCTTTTATCTTATCCTCTCTCTTCAAATATCTCAATTTTCAATTCACTTTTTACCTTTTTTTTTCTCTCTCTTCTCCTAAATTTGTGTGAAAAATGCAAAACGACTTATATTTTGAAACAATAATTTTACTTTAAAACGACTTGTGAAACGGAGGGAGTATGTAACAAGTTATGATTAATAACAAGAAAATGTTCTCTATTTGTTTTCTTTTGTCCTTTTAACCTGAATCTGTCAATTTTATTTTTTTTTTATAAGAAAAGTCAGTTCTTTATTTCCCAATCACTTGGAAGGGCCGAAGTTATTTTCGATTTTTTATTTTCTTACGAGTTAGTATTTTATTTCCAATTAAAAAAATTGACAAAAAAATATTTGGCTAAAATACCCCTATTTTCTTACTAACAAAAATTTGAGTGGAGCACCTAGACCCATGTAGGTTCGTCCATCATTACATTGGAATAGAAAATCTCAAAAGAATATGAGGAAAAGTAACAACAATTGCAGAGAGAGTCTGAACGGGAAAAAAAAAAACACAAGTGAAAAGTTTAAAAAGAAAAAAGGATTGTCGTTTAAATCATTACTAAAAGAGAAAGCACAATGCTTTTATATTAATGCGTTGTGATCACCTTGCATCTTGGGATATGCTAATCCTACTTTGTGAAGATCAGGTGATCTGTTGATCATGTCGGGCATGCAATATATAAGCAATAATGGGAGTTGATTAACCATTGTGAGAATAATTAAATGAGTAAATTTTAAAAATGATGAGTTATGATATTTAGCCTATTTATAACAAAATAAAGTCTGGAAATTATAAAACACCTTTAAGGTACTATAAATACATTTATTTATTTACTTATTTATCTTGACTATTAATATAGTATACCATAAAAGGTGAAAATAAAAATTAAAAAAAAAAAAGTAAAAAAGACCTTGTACTTTATTTTAGACTAATATGAAATTGGCCATGCCAAAACTTGAAATGCTTCTCAACATATGATTAAAGATCATCAATATGTAACGTGACTTTCTTTTGTTCTTTGTAAGTTTATATTTGAACTTATTGACTACATTATTTGACAAGAATGCCTCTTGACACCATGATAAAAGCAAAATCTTAAGGAGTGACAACACAATTATGAGTACATTCCATAAGCAACATACCAAAAAGAGCTATGTGATCATTTATATATGCCCAAAAAATTCCACTTGCATTTGCCCTCTTTAGAAACCATACTAATAATTATCAGAGTGCAATTAGGTGGGTCCATAGACATTGTAGAGACATCATTCCATTTTCTCACAATTTAATCAAACACCATTAACAACATTGATAGCAATTGGCATTATAATAAAAAACCATACCCCATGCCACAAGATCATAATCATCATCACATTCTTCATTTTCATTTTTTTCTTCTCTCTCCACTCTTCTAGCTAATCAAATTATAAAAGAAAAAAAAAACCTAATTAAAGCAAAACAGCTTTGATACACACACAACAGCAACACCAACAAGCATTTTATAATAGCATAGGTGAAAATTGAAATTGGGACTGAAAAATTTAATTATGTCCCCTTTGTTTTTCTTCTTCGGTTTTGTTCCTCCCAGCAACATAGCATTATCTGGTCAAGCATTATTATCTGGTGACTGAGAGAGGAGTGGCTGAGTGATGGATGACTTGATGTGAGGAGTTGATCTGCTGGCACCGTGGTCCACGGGGGCTTGAATTAGGGCATATTTCCTTTCCTCGTTTTTGCCCCACAACACAAAATACAATCCACTTATGATCAGCACTGCACCAATGATCCTGCACGTTGCACCCACAAATATATATAAGTTCATTTTGATCTTAGTTTGACAATTTGGGCCAATTAATTAAATACTCACGAATTAATTCAATAATAATAAAATAAAAGAAATAGAATGAATCCGTGTGGATGGATATATATTTACAAAAACTAATAAACAAAAGCAAAGACCAATAATATGACCAGAAATTTGGGTGTGGGGCTTTAACAACTGCATGATTGATTTATAGGACCAAGTGAAAAACAGAAATTTTCCAATATATTAAGTTGATTCTAGATGAGATGACGAATATACCCTCCCAAGTAGAATTCCTCTCCCAAGAGAACAGAGGTCATAATGGCGACAACGAGTGTCTGAACAGGCTGATACACGGCCACGAAGACGGGGCCCCCTCTATCAATGCACCATATCTGCACAGCGAATGCGATCCCAGATGCCACCACTCCCTGCAAGCAAGTACCCACTTTTCATCAATTATATGTATATATTACCATATCTCATGCTTGCCCAGCCCAGTTTCCCCAACCAAACACACGCAGGGTGGAGGTAGGGCCCCACCCAGTGCTAACAAGACCATTTTACCCCTGCAGCCATGCAATTAGCAATACTCACAGCATAGAAAACGCTGAAGAGCTCGTATCCAAAGTGAACGAGCCAAGCCTGTGGGTCCCTCTCCACGAAGGCGGCGATGACCAGGAACTGAATGATCCCGAAAAAGCACTGGTATGAAGTGAAGGAGAGGCGAGCCGGGTATGTCTTCAGAACCGGCGCCTGCAGCACGAGCCAGCCCGACCACGACAGGCAGTGCCCGATCAGGTATATGCACCCGAGGGTCCAGTTCTTGCCCTTGGCGTCGCCCAGCGCCAGCACCACCGGCTCAGCCACCGCCAGAGCCGCCGTGCTCTGGAGCCGCGGGGCCGGGCTGTAGATGGTGGGCCCCTTGTAAAGCGTGATCACTGACGCACCCGCCACGCACAGAAGCGTCCCGGCAACCTTTGAGATCCCGTCCTTTCTGTTCAGTCTCACTTTTTCTATCCTGTTCACAATTTTCAAAAGTTCCACAAAAAAGTTAGCCGTAATAAAATATTATTTTTCGTCAAAAAGTAAAATATTTATTTAAAATAAAATATTTATGGTGGCTTGCCTGAGTATGACGGCCATGAGAAATGTAATGGCTGGCACTGAATTTTGAATTGCCGAAGCAAAAGTTGGCGATGTGTTGTCCAGTCCCAACAAGTAAAATCCTTGATTTGCAGTAATCCTGCAATTATTATTTATTTTTTTATTTAAACGAAATCTTTAAGGAGATAAATAATATAGGTATATTTATAATCAAGCGTGATCATGTGAATAAATCATACCCCACAACTGCAAGAAGGAAAAAATGGATGACCAAGTTCAAAGTTATAGGTGGCCTCTCTTTCCTGACAATTAATCAAAAAAAAAAAGTTTTAAAATATATAAACACGGTAAAAATCAACGAATATATATAATTTTATTATTTAAAAACATACTTCTCGAGAAAATAGGCAAATGGCACGAGCAAAAGGAAGGCCAAAATGTTCCTATAAACAGGGAACACAATCTTGCTGATGCCCATATTAAGGGCAGCTCGTGAAACCACATGAAAACCTGCGTAACCAAACTGCAAGGCTAACATGGCCAAGTGCAGCTGAAATTTCTCCGGGATGAAACATATTCTCCGGCCAACGGCTGAGCCACCGCCAACATCCGCCATTTGAGAAAATCAGTTAAAAGTATTGTGGAACTGTTTGGTGGAGGGTGAATTTAAGAAAGTGTGTTGAGGTGGTTTTAGGGTAGAGGCCTAGGGGTCTTATAAATATAGTTGAGAAGGCTAGAAATGTGGGTCCTCGGGTAGGGCCCCATGAAGACGTTTGTCTCAAAGCGTGATTAATTTTGGGTTTATTTTTGTTAATTAGTTAGTAGAGAGGAAGGATCGTGATGACATTTTTTCTGAAATGTGTAACTAGGAAATTTATGAGTGGGTAGTAGTTGAATTTGGAAAAAAAAAATACAAAATTAGTAATGTATTATTATGGTTTTACAATATTGGTCTAGTAAGTTTTGAATTTGTGCAATTACACTGCTGGAGTGATATGAAAGACAAAAACTATTTTCCGAAGATTCTAATAGTAAAATTTTACATTTTGGAGTAAACATTTGTTATCTCGCCGAACAAAAAATGAAAATGGGGTGATATAGATATTCAATTATTAAATCAATTTTTTTTTTCATTTGTCTCCCACCATTTTTTTCTTCTTTTTCCCTCTAATATTTCTCCATAACCCTTTCTTAATTAACTCTTCTTTTTCGCCTGCTGGCTGACAAGACAACCCCCCATCGCACTACCGAATGAAAAAAAAAAGTAAAAGAAAGAAAAAATATATACATATATGTGTGTGTGTTTGTGTGATCTATATGGAAGCATGCTATTAATGATGATAATTGAAGGGGTGGTGGTGAGCCGCCACCGATAGATAGCGCGCACGAGGGGTGGAGGTGGGTTACACCATATGGTCTCATCCACACCCACCCATGAGACTCTTAAACCCCACCAATGACCCGACCAGTTTTTCTCTAATGTATTCATTTACTTTATCTTTTATTTTATTTTATCAATACACATACACATTAATAATGTTATTGATATGTATATATATAGATATAATATAATATAATGCGTGGTCCAAACTTAGTATAGTAAGCTTAACGACTTTTATCAGGATTTTATTTTATTTTATCTTATTTAATTAATTTAATATTTTATTATATTTTATTTAATATAATTTTTTATTATATATTTCTATATTTAAATAATATAAAAATATAAATAAATTATATATAATTTAAAGAAATCTAAATTAATTGTTTTGATTAGATAAACATATAAGATCATATTAATTACAAAATAAATTATAAAATAATCTAAATAAGCTGTTCGACTTCCGTTTGACACTCTCTTGTGGTCACCGTGGAACTCGGGGAGCAGACTTTCTTTAGGAGGTATTTGCTTCTTTATACCTTGGAATTAGGTTGTATTCATACTCAAGAGCGAAATAACATTTTTAATATAAGTTAAAATAATTTTATTTTTAAAATTTTAAATATTTTATATAGATAAGTTATGAGTTATTTAAAATAATATAAGTATTTAACTAAATATTATTAATGAAGTTAATTTGAAAATAAAAATATAAAACTATATATTATAAATAATTAATATCATTTAGACACCGCTAAAATGCGAAACGAATTGAGAATATTATATTATTTTATATTTTTTAAAAATCCGAAACTAAAATTTATTAACGAATTTAATATAAATATTAAAAATATTATTTAATAATAACAGTAATAATAATAATTAATTAATAGATATTTACACAGGTTGAGAATGTACATCTTGTGAATTTTTCTAAGTATGTACGTAAAATTATTAATAAATTTGATCTATATATTAAAATATAAATTTAATAATAAAAATAATTAGACATCGGTTGAATGCACGAGTTGAGAATACAAAAATTTTTGAGTTTTTTTATTTAAAACTTTGTAATTATTATAAATATTTTTTATATTTATATTTTAATAAGTCTCGTGTGATAAATCTCGTGGAATACACGAGTATTAACTAATATATTTACACACACACACACTTTGTTTGTGAATCAGATGTCAATTATGAACCTAAATCTAATTAAACTGATGGATTAGATTTTTTGTATTTTTCCTTTTTGATTAGAAGTATTAAGATTATATAATAAAATCACTATTAATGTATATAACTGATATATTAATAAATTACTGTTTTATTGTATAATAAAAGCACTGCATTTCATTTTATTTTACAATTACAATATACTTTATTAATATATTATATAAATCAACGGTTCTTTTATTATATAATCCTAATATTCTTAATCAAAAGTAAAAATAAAAAAAATTGTTTTATACATTTAATTAAATATAAAATCCATCGTTGATCTTAGCTCCGCAAATAAGAACATAATTATCAATCGAACCTAATACTATATATTCCAAAATTGAGGGACATCCACGTCCATATGTAACTCCATCAGTCAACGAGTGTGTATCCTTAATTTGTTTGACCACGAGGTAGGAGTTTCGTGTTACATTTTATTCTGTATATATTGGATTGAATATGTTGGCCGGCTAGTGTGGAATCCTATCACCTGATATAGACTGGTGATTTATTTTGTAATATTTATATAAAGTTATGATTTTTTTTTAATTTTATTTTTTGTCAAAATGAAAAACGTTGAATTAAATTGCAATTTAGGTAAAGTTGATGATTTTGAAAGCAATTAATCCTAGTTTAAATGTACACAAGATCGGATCAAATAGAGAATTGGATAGGAGATTCAGATTATGGTTTTGACATATAAAGTGAACAAATGTCAAGCCATTGAGTTTCTGAAATATCTACATTTCTATTAGTCAAAGTCATGCCATGTATTAGTTTCTGATCATATAATTCTTGACTGTTTAGCTCCACTTTTAAAATACTAATATTGAGATGTGATATGAAAACTATTTAAAAATTATATGACTATTAATAATATATAAAGCTCTTATAATTTACAAAATTAAAAACACTAACTAGTATTAAGCAATTATCTTTAATTTATAACATAGTTATGAATATAATATTACACAGTATTAAAAAAAAGTGGCAATTGCCAAATACTACATAGGAAAAATATTTTTGTCAAATACTAAAACTAATTATACAAAATGTCAAATAGTCCAACTATAAATATAGAATTACAAGTTTACCCCTAATAATAATAATATAATAATAATAATAATAATAATAATAATAATAATAATAATATCAATAAACAATACACAGAGAATTTATTTATTTTTGCCCAACAAATATAAAGTTAGAAATATCACTATAAAGTAAGAAATTTTTAATAAGAAATTTTCTTACTTTTTCATACATAAAATATGAGATTTTCACTATAAAGTAAGATTTTTTTTTTTTTGAACATAAATTAAAAATATATTTATTTTTGAAAATAAAGTAAGAAATTTCACTATTAAATAAGTACTTTTCCTACTTTTTCGAATATAAAATAACAAACTTTTTTATTTTAAAGGATATAAATTAAGAAACTTTATTAATTTTTTGAACATAAAGTATGAAATTTCACTATAAAATAATAATTTGTATTAAATAAGAAAATACATAATAATAATTTGCTATTAAGTAAGAACTTTTTTTCTCTATTTTRTTTGGCAAAACAAAAGTGTGTAATAAGTAAAAAAAAATAGTAATAAGTAAAAAATACATAACAACATTTGCACATCAAAGTAAGAAACTTTTGCAATCAAATAAAATACTTTTTGGCATCAAGTATGAATTTTTGGACATTAAATAAAAAATATGTTACATATAGTAAGAAATTCGTACATATAGTAAAAATTATTTCCGGTGACCGAAATTATTTTTTGGATATTAAGTAAAATTGTTTGGACATATAGTAAGAAATGTTTTCACATATAGTAAGAAATGCATACATATAGTAAAAAATCCAGACATATAGTAAGAAAAATATGTGGGTTGAAAAAAAACTGACTCCATAGA
>BMAC01000376.1:292806-305412 GCA_014905375.1 Phtheirospermum japonicum
TATCAGGAGGATTATGAGAGGGCTTTGGAGGAGAGGCGTGCTGCGTCGTCTGATGATAGCAGCCCTCAGGTAGACCCGAACGAGGTCTACCTACAGGTCGTCGGGAATAGGAAGGGTCGACGCTATGGCCTTGGATGCTTTGGGAAGACTCAGAAGGGCTGCAGCACTTCTTCCACCTCCACCGCCGATGTTCATAGGCTCCAGACTCAGGTGCAGTCCCAGCAGGAGCAGCTTCAGCGGATCCGCGACGAGCAGGCGCTGGAGATTCAGCGGATCCGTGAGGAGTAGGAGCGTTCCCAGTTGAGGCTCCAACAGCAGATTGAAGAAGCTGTTGCTCGGGCCATGAGTCGTCGGCCTCCCCGTAGTCCAGATGGTGGAGATGTAGATGGATAGTTATATTTTTATACATCCGATTGATTAAACAATTTTTGTTATCGAAATGATTTGTTTTCATTTTTTTATTAGTGGATTATTTATTTTGAATTATTAATTAATTAAATTTTATTTAATTATTTGTCTATTATTTTTAATTTGATTATTAATTAATTAAATTTTATTTAAAATTATTTATTATTAATTTTAATTTAATTAAAATTAATTACTGGTAAATCCTGGCGGTCAATTCTACCAGTAAATACTGGCGGCCAAACCCGCCAGTATTACTGGCGGAGTTACCCGCCAGTAATGCTGACGGGTTAACGCCCGACAGTAATACTGGCGGGCATTTTTCCTGGCGGCACAAGCCGTCAACGAAACCGTCGGCATTCTTGGCGGGTTACAATTTTCGTCAGGATGCTACAATCCTGACCGCAAATATACTGGCGGCCATAATCCGTCAGGAGGCCGTCAGTATTTGATATACTGACGGATTTGGCCGTCAGGATTGCCGAATTTTTTTGTAGTACATTTTTGGTGGAACTTTTGATTGGAGCTCCATCGTTTGATATGCACGCTTACATATAAGGTGTAAAATCGACTTTCCATCTCTTACTCATGACTCCTGCTCAAAACAATGACACGTGAGCACTCGTGTGACCTGTTAAGATAATGTTCACATTAATATATGTATACACGTAGGATTTGGAACCTACGTAGTGCTCACGTGCCATTATTTTGAGCGGGAGTAATGAGGAGGAGATGGAAAGTCAATTTCACTCTTTATATGTTAGCGTGCATGTCACACGAGTGAGATCCGGCTAAAATTTCCACCAAAATCGGGAGTTCAGGAGATTAAATGCAAAATTCGTACAGTTTAGGAGGTAATTTGCATGAAAAAAAAAGTTTAGGAGGAAAAGTGTCAAGATGGCCATAGTTCAGGAAGTAAAAAAAAAATTCTCATCCATTTATACTAGACAAAATATTTTTATCTTTTTTGGCATGGTTGCCATATCCATCGAAGACTCTATTCTCATGTTGGGTTGTGTATCCTGAAGTACTGTACATCAAAGCCTCGTCCAATTTCTTGGGGGGTATTTTAGGGAGTTCACATAAAATTATAATTAGGATTTTCTTGTAATAAATAGTATGATTGTGTAATTGTAATCCTATTTCTCAAGAATTATTATAGTGCAAACTCCTGACTTACAACGCCCCAAACGTAGTTATAATCTATTTCTGACGAATTGGGTAAATAATTTCTTGTATGTCGTTCTTTATCACTTATCTTTTTTGTCATATTACTTGTAATCCTAACAACTGGTATCAAGAGCGAGGTTCGTTGGGAATATGATGGGTGACGAAAAATCACCAATTGAAAAGTTTGACGAAACAGATTACAGGTTCTGGAAGATGCAGATTAATGATTACCTGTACGGTAAAGATCTATATCAACCCCTAGGTACGAAACCAGAGGCCATGAAATAGGACGAATGTAAATTGTTGGATAGAAAGGCGAAGAGCGTGGTGCGCTTGTCGCTGTCCAGAAACGTAGCTCTCCACACAATTAAGCCAAAAACTACGAAAGAGACGTTATCAGAGATGTACGAGAAGCCATCGGCGGCAAACAAGGTTCATCTAATGCGACGTCTTTTCAACCTAAAGATGTCAGAGGGTACTGCGGTTGCCGATCATCTCAACGAGTTCAACATGATACAAGCCTAATTGAGCTCGGTTGATATTAATTTTTATGATGAGGTCCATTCCTAATTTTTATTGTCCTCTTTTCCAGAAAGTTGTAGCGGAACGGTTACCGCTGTTAGTGCTTCAGCGGGGAAGGAGAAGATGAAGTTTGACAAAGTTAGAGATCTGATTATTAGTGAAAAAATTCGCAGAAGAGAATCGGGTATAACTTTAGGGTCGGCTTTGAGTATAGAGAATAGGGGCGATCACAATCAAAGGGTAAATTTAATCGAGGTAGATCAAAATCAAAGGGCAGAAGCAAGTCAAGAAATGGTAAGAGTGAGATCAAGTGTTGGAATTGTGACGAGTTAGGTCACTACCAAAACCAGTGCAAAGCACCATTGAAGAAGAAGGGCAATCAGCTAACACAACAACAGAAGATATTGCAGACGCACTTATTTTGAGTGTGAGCAGTCCATTAGAATCGTGGGTTTTGGATTCAGGTGCATCGTTTCATTCCTACAATAGTGCTGAGGTCATGGAACAGTATACGTTTGGAAACTTTGGGGAGGTTTACCTTGCTGATGATAAGCCTCTGGAAATTGTGGGAAAGGGAGATGTTCGGATCAATACTCCAAATGGTTCTGTATTGCAGTTGTGTAATGTGAGACACATTCCTGGTTTGAGAAGAAATCTACTTTCAGTAGGGCAGCTGGATGACGAAGGTTATGTTGTGATCTTTGGCTGTAGTAACTGGAAGATAACCAAAGGAGTCATGGTGATGGCTCGAGGAAAGAAGGAGGTTACTTTGCATATGACAACAAATACAAAGATTGCATTGCTATTGCAAAAAGAAATAATGATGCAAATTTATGGCATTATCGACTTGGCCACATGAGTGAGAAGGGGATGAAATAAATGTGTTCGAAAGGTAAGCTACCCGATCTCAAGACAATTAATGTTGGTTTGTGTGAGGATTGTGTCTTCGGTAAACAAAAAAGAGTGAGTTTTTCGAAGGGTGGCAGAACTTTAATGAAACATAAGTTAGACTTGGTGCACAGTGACTTAGGGGGACCAGCGCCAGTAACATCCCATGGTGGTGCGTCATAATACATGACTTTCATTGATGATTCTACGAGAAAGGTATGGGTTTACTTTATGAAAAATAAATCGGATGCATTTGATACTTTTAAAAAGTGGAAAGCCCTTGTAGAAAATGAAACAGGTTTGAAAGTAAAGTGATTAAGATCTGATAATGATGGAGAGTATGAGCTTAGTGAATTCAAAGAGTATTGTGCTACAAATGGAATTCGCATGGAAAAGAAACTGAGAGGAACCCCTCAGTAGAACGGAGTGACAGAGCGAATGAACAGAACTCTGAATGAGCTGCCGATGTGCTTGCCTTACTGATTCCGTGCGTGCTGCTCCACCCGTTCAACGACCTCTTCTCATCCTGCCCATGTGACTCGTATCCTTGCGCGGCTTCTGAATCTTGCGCGCGCCCATTGCCCCTTCTTGGCTACTTTGGTTTCACGTGTTCGATGCTTCTTGCATAGCCTTGACAATCCAGTCATCCATGTCTTCAAAACTCTCGGCGGTCTTGGCAATCCGCCCGACCAATCCTTCCACCTTCTCGCCTACCTCCCACATGCCTCGACAGTCTATGCTAGCCATTTGCGACGGTGCCGCACAACCAAACCTCTTAAGCGTCACAATAGCCCTTGAATGTCCAATTTTAATTAATATTTTTGTAATATAGATTACATATGTTTTAACTAAGGTGCTTCCAATTTTAGTATTTTTTTAATTATAAATCATGTAATTAATTTTTGTGGTGGCCAGTGAACTTTCATTCTTTGTCCAATTAAAAAAAAAAAAAGTGGGTACAAACAAGACCATAAAAATTTAAGAAAAGGCAGCCACCAGTAGATTAAAGGAATACTGAATACATATATAAATTCTCTAAATTTCTTTTTCTCCTGAATTTATGGTATTTAAGGTCTGTACGTAAGTAATCAATACAAAAGTAAGGCACTTTAAACTTTAATTTCCACGAGGGACATTAATTAATGATAGTTGTTTAAGGTAATTAAATCAGTGTTTCCACTAACAGCCCACTCCTAATTCAACTTTCCCTTCCTCTTTTTTTCTTTTTTGAACAATAATAAACTTTTAATTTTATTGCTCTTGATCATGGGATGTTATAATTAATACTGAGTCCCTCTACTTTTCAGAAACATAGTGTCCCCTCTGAATTGAGACTGCATCATTCTACAATCTTTCACAAGTTCGAGGTAAAGTTGAAGCCTGTCCAAGAAGAATATATAAATGGTATATACTTCAGCTTTTTTTGTATGTTTAAAACTGATACTTTCAAAGTTTTGTCATCTGAAAGTTCAAAGAACAGTGGATAGTTTGGTAGATACAAAAAATATTGGGCTGTTATAATACTTTCTATCTTAAGATGCGAAAATTCTACTGTGCCTTTGAGGGCATGATTATATTAAAATATAATATATTCAATTTTCAAAATAATCTTTTATTTTATATTAAAAAATATGACTTTCACTATAAAAATATAATTTTTAATTATAAAAATATGACAATCTTGTGAAATCGTCTTTATGAAATGGTCTTACAGTTTTGTTTTTTTTGGTTTTTTTTTTCAAAAATATAATGAGTGAGTCTCTTTTTGGACCTATATTTTTTGGTCTCACAATAACACCCCATAAAAATATCATATTTTTTTTAACAAAATTAAGTTTGTAAAATGATACTTATTTTAAAACGAATATAGCATGATGTAATTTATATCAGTTAATAATATTAATATTCATTTAAATATTAATTGGTGTATTGGTAGAAATCGATTGATGCACATTTAGAAAGACGAAAATGTATTTGTCTTTCAAACTAATTTATATCCATGGAATCTAATGTATTAGATAATTGTGATTTAATTTTATACACTCTTTATAAATATTTAAATGGATATTAATATTATTGATTGATATAAATTACATCATACTCCATTCGTTTTAAAATAAGTGTTATTTTAGAACTTTTTGTCACTTTATTTCAGTTTTATCCTCACCCACTTTAAGAATTATAAATAAATTTATGGTAATAGGATAACTAGGGGAAAAGAAATGAAATAATTAAATAGAAATATTATTAATTGGTTGAGATATTAATCAAATATTTATGTTCCTTAATTTTGAACAAACTCTAAAATGATAATTAAAAAGAAACAAATGGAGTATTTATATTTATATCTCTCCTCATTTAATAACCATATCTATTGAAGTATCTCTATAATCCTCAAAAAAGACAAGTATTATCAAAATAAATTACATTATATTATTCCTTACGACCTAAATAACAATACTCATATTATTTTCCCAACAAACTTGTACATTTAAAGTTTGAATTGAGATTATTTCAAAAAAACAAATATAAGAAGTCGCTACACATTTAGAAGTACATTGCCACACTATTAATGACAACGATGTTTGCATTACAGGCTACCAAGCCAATTTCTAACAATTTTATTGCACATTAAATAATTTGTCGATGCATATTTACATACAATATTACATATTATATGTTTATCAGTCAATAATCCTCCGACCAATTTACATTTATCGAATTTAAACCTATTCAGTGGATGAATCTAACCCTACGACATACCCTAAGAATTGGAGCCATTTAATCAAAGTCTCTCTCACACGCGCGCGGGCATACAAACGAGAAAATCTACCTTGAATTGTGTATATTAAGATATTCGGACTAAAATGAAATAATAATATATATATAACTCATGAATAATATTCTCTAACAAATCATAACTACACTGAAATCCATTGACATCATTTAGAGTGATCACAATCAATCAAAAAAGAAAAAGAAAAAAATATATATATGTATATAATATTTCATTTTAGTTCGAATATCTGAATATAAATAATTCAAGGTAGATTTTCTCATTTATTTTAATTATCTTTCTTTATATTTAATTTATTTAACTACTTAGTTATAAAGATGCGTGGTAAGATTTAAAACCAATGACACATTCACTTAGAGAAAATATAAAAAAACCAAATAAAAACAATTAAAAAATAGTCCTAAAATCTTACATGTGACACGCCATCAACAATTGAGCCATGAAAGTGTGTGCGATTTTCTTAGATTTGGAGAAATTTGGAAAATGACTGTAAGTAATTTTTTTTAAATAATAATAATAATAAAGAGTTATGTCACAATCATATCGCAAACAAGCATTTTTTTTTCTTTTTTGAGGAATATGATATATACTTTTATTTTGTGTTATTTAGGCCCTGCCACACAAATGGTCTAAGTTCCGCCCTACAAAGTTACCCCCACCCATTATTTCAAAGTTTAATTAAATATAATTAGAAGTTGAATTAGAACTTAATATTTTTTGACAGCAATTTTGAAAAGAAAAGGAAATTGCAAATACTTCCCTTATACTAGACTACTGCATTTATGAGAGAGAAAATTAATAATGGGAAAGAAAAACATTCATTTGTGTTATTCACGATGTACACGTATGTTTGGATCTTTATATACTTAATAATTGTGGGTCCTCAATGTTATAAACCATCATTTGAATACAAGAGATGGAATCAAGATATTAGGTTATTGTTCGGTAGCTCATTTAAAATGGAATTTTTCAAAATAAGTTTATTTAGGAAAAAAAAAATGTTAGGTGATTATTTTATTTTTAAAAAGTGTTAATTTATAGATTTTGAGTTTCACCATCTGCTTTTTTATTGAATTAACTTTTAAAATTATTTTTATCAAATATTTCATATTTTTACAAATACTTTTTTAAATTACACATATTAAAGAATTCATTTCATAAATGAACTTTAATACTAAAAGTGTTCCCAAATGAGCCTACAAACAAGTGAAACAAATGAATACAATACTTAGGTCGCTTGAACAAAAGAAGTTTTTCATTTCTGTCCCATCGTATATTTTTCTTTTTACCTCGAAATTCAATCACTTTATGATTAAAAAAAATAGAATGCATTATTCACTCACTTCACTTTTACTTCTTTTTTTTTTTTTTTAACAATCGATCACTTTTATTCAAAATTTTACTCAAATTTGCACCAACCAATTATTACATATTCTTCCACAAATTCTAATATTCACCCACTCATGCGTATATTTAACTGTTAAATTATATTTAATTATTATTTTAATATTTTATTACATTTTAGTACATTTATTAAGTTGGGAATAAGAATAGGAAAACGAAAAAAAAAAAGAAAAAAAGAAAAAAAAAAAGAAGAAAAAAAAAAGACAAATGTTGAAAGGTTTAGGTGGAAAGAGGGGAGCTGACCCGGCCAGATAGAACCGGTCGGAAACCAGCCTGACCAATACAGCTTGGGATTTTATTACCATCTGCGTATCTTTTTTCTCTTTTCTGGGTCACAAAAACTATGTATACAGTATATATACATGCCTGACAGCTATTTAAATTTTCACGTTTCCCTGCAGCACGAGTGAGAATCTTGTGCCAGACCAACGCAGACTCGTCCCACTACTATTACACTCAAATATCATCATATACCTTGTTTGCCTATATATTCTTCTTTTGTGATTTTTTTTTTTTGTTATTATTACAATTAAAAATAGTGATCGGGTATTTAGATGTTTGGATGAGCTTATGAAAATGTTTTATAAAATGTCAGAATTTAATTTTAATTTATTGCAAGGTGAGGAAAGAATTACAATTTCAACAAAAATTAAAATGTCATCTTAATATTGCACAAGTTTGTTTTAGTGAATACGGATGAAGTAATTAATTAGGCGTGTAATTGCAAATTTGCAATAATGGGGTGACCGTTTTTGCAATTGATAATGTTACTCAAATGGAAACATCAAGTACAGACATGAGACATGAGAATTTTAGACTTAGAGGCGTGGCTCTATTTTTTTATTTTTTTTTTCATTTTTTTCCCTTGACCATTAATCATAACTAGGATTCTGTAGCAAAGAAATGGTTAAAAACATGAAAGGAAAAAAAGATTCCACTTGCTGCTGCAACAGCCAACAGGTGAAAAAGTTTATTCATTTTTTCCAATTAATAGGCGTGTGTGTGCATTCATTAACGCATGCCCAAAATTGAAAACCGGATTTTTTGAGTTCATTGATTTTAGTACGATGGGTAATAATAGTGATCATAATTGATTTTAACTGTTAGCTCCTAACAGTTGATGGCAGGTTTTGATTTTGATTTTTTTAATCGAATGAGAAGGACAGATAATAATACGAACAACTTTTGTTTTGATTGTTAATTAGTGATGCAGCGGAAGTAGAGTCGTCGAAATGGGTTGCGGTGTGGGCCACAGCTTAATGAAGCCCCGAAGTTTGGCGGGGCGGAACAGGCCAGTCCGTCTTTGTGGCGGGTCGAAAAACCAACAGAGACTCCTCCGTCGTGGGTTTTAATTATCGGTTTGTGAAATTTTGTTGTTCTGTGTGGTGCTTTTGTAATTATAAAAAATGAAGTTATGTTTGCTAGGTTTTTATTATAAACTAAGTAATTTTACGCTCGATTCACGAGACAAATAGATAAAAAATAGAATTACAATTTTCTTAAATATAACTCCAAACTAGTAAAACACTAGTGTATGTGAGCAGGTTCAAATGAAAATTATGTCTTTATTTGTGAAATTAAGGTCAATAAAAGCTTTAAATTTAAGGGGTAATTGTCAAATACAACACATAAAAATATTTTGTCAAATATTCTAATTAATTATACAAAATGTGAAATAGTCCAACCATAAGTATACAATTACAAAGTTAACCCTATTAAAACTAATATAATAATAATATCAATAAACAACACACCACCACCACTACTCCATTCCACCTCCCGTCGGCCACCTCCGCTGCTGCTGCTGCTGCCATTGTCCGGTCGCCGGCCTTCGCCGCCGGAAAATTTTCCGGAAAGATTTTTTTTTTTTTTTTGTGTGTGTGTGTTTCCCCAACAAATATAAATTAAGAAATCTCACTATAAAGTAAGAAAGTCTTAGTAAAAAATTTCTTACTTTTCCATACATAAAGTATGAGATTTTCACTATAAAGTATGATATATATATATATATATATATATTAAATATAAATTAAGAATATCTTTTTTTTAGGAAGTAAAGTAAGAGATTTCACTATAAAATAAGAGTTTTCTTACTTTTCGAATATAAAATAATAAATTTTCTTACTTTATAGGATATAAAGTAAGAACATTATTACCTTTTCGAACATAAAGTGCGAAATTTCACTATAAAATAATATATAGTTGTATTAAATAAGCAATACATAACAATAATTTGCTATTATGCAATAAATTCTTTTTTTTTTTTGGGCAAAAAAGTGTGTAATAAGTAAGAAATACATAACAACATTTGCACATCAAACAAGAAATTTTTGCAATCAAATAAAATATCAAGTATGAATTTTGGACATTAAATAAAAAATCTGTGTACATATAGTAAGAACTTCAAACAGATAGTAAGAAATATTTCCGATGATTATTTTAGTACATATAGTAAGAAATTTTGACATATAGTAAGAAATATTTTCGGTGGTCGAAAATATTTTTGGACATTAAGTAAGAATGTTTGGACATATAGTAAGAAATTTAGACATATAGTAAGAAATTGGTTGAAAGAAAAAACTGACTATACTACTCCATTGACACGTAGTAAGAAATTCAAACAAATAGTATGAAATTTTTTGGGCGAAAAAAAAAAATGCCAAAAAATAAATTTCGCTAGCCGAAAAATATTTTTCGATGATTGGGAAAAAAATCGGTGACCGAAAAAGAATTTCGGGCGGGC
Organism: Phtheirospermum japonicum; assembly: GCA_014905375.1. NCBI lineage: Eukaryota > Viridiplantae > Streptophyta > Magnoliopsida > Lamiales > Orobanchaceae > Phtheirospermum > Phtheirospermum japonicum. The sequence continues at coordinate 302,736 of BMAC01000376.1, forward strand.
CGAAAAAATTTCGGTCAAGCAGCGACAGGCGGCGGCAGCCACCTGCTGCCCCAATTATTATTATTATTATTATTATTATTATTATTATTATTATTATTGTTATTATTATTGTTAGTTTTTGAATAGTAAGGGTATTGTGGTATATTCATATCGTAATTTTGGACTATTTGACAAAAGTAGGAACTATTTTACTTAAAATTGGATGTAGGACTAATTGACAAATGGGCATCTACTTGGAGGACTATTTGACAGTTTTCCGTGAATCTAATTAAATGGATGAATCAAATTTTTTTCCCCTTAAGTGTTAGCATTATATAATAAAAACACTAAATGATATATAATAAAATCACTGGCTAGTTCGCAGATTGCAGATAAGGGAGTGTTCTTAGTAGATATATATATATATATATATATATATATATATATATATATATATGTGTGTGTGTGTGTGTGTGTGTGTGTGTGTGTGTGTGTGTGTGTGTGTGTGTGTTATCATTATAATATTGGAAACATATTAATTTATACATAAATATTCAATTAGAGTATACAAAAAATGAATTTAAAAAAAAAATGCAGCTATACAAGATAAATATTGGCATCATAATTTTGTAGGTATCAATTTTTTTTTTTTTACAGATTATACCAAAAGAATTGCAAGTTAGCATTGCGGAAGAGGACAGTATCTCTTTCCGGTGGTTCAGTTGGCAAAGTCCTATCAGGGGCATTTGACTTTTTCTGGGTCGAGTACCATTCCAGGCTCGGTAATAATGACCAGTCATTAGTTAAGCTGTATTTGTATTTGATGTTGTAATTTAGAAAAAGTTCGCAATAACATTGAACTTGTATTATATAATGAAATTATATCGCATATTACTATTTAAATATTTATATATTGAAGAAAAAAACAAACTACACCCTCAAATATTTTAAATGACAATTAAGTGATTAAATTATATCGCCTATTACTATTTTTTCTTTATATTCGAAGAATTTAACACTAAACCAATTATTTCAATATGCAGATTGGACGAAAACAAATACATGAGAACATCAAGTGTTTAATAAATATTTAGGTAAGTCATCTAATTAATCATTTATAATATATATATATATATATAAACTCAATTCATCAAATCTTTAAGATTAAAACAAGTTCCAGAGATACCGTGTTGACTGCTGAAATCCACAACTTGTTTTCTACAAAAGCAATCATTTTCGTTGTCTTCGTGTATATTTAATCAAAGAGAGGCACATTTGTTTTTTCGATAGCAAGTTCGATGGTGATATGTGCAAAATAAGCAATCTCTCTCCATATATAGAGGAAATTAGGTACAACCCTAGAAGTATGAATTTTGGTAACCTGAGCTACCAAAATTCCGATTTATTGTGTGTTGATTTTATATTTGTTTATTCTCAATATAGGATTATGTATTTATGAAAAAAAGAAAAAGAAAAAAAAAAGAGTTTTATTGTTTTCAAAACATCCAATTTTTTTGAAAATGAAGTTAGTTCAAAAATTTGGGATCATTTTGTAAATCTTTTAAAATTGGAGAAACCTCAGACAAAAAATGTGAGATTACAATTTTGGGCCAATTCCTTCTCATATACACACACATTACACTTGAGTGTTATAGTGCCGTATTTGGTTCTCTGATTTATTTGGACAGCTCGTAATGATTCAAAGTATAGGGGTCTAAAATTCAATTTTAAAAAATCAAGGGTCAAGTTTATAATTATATTTTCTATCTTGCTAATCGTTTGGAGCCTGGAGTGTGGAAAGGAGTTAGGTCGTTGGCCCGTGTTATTAATGTGCAGGCCTCAAGTCAAAAGGTGTAACCCATTTTGATCATGGTTCGTTGGATCAAGCCACGGTTGGGCTGGTTCAAAATAAATACTGATGGGTCAATCCAAGGCAAACAGACTGGAGGTGGTGGGCTCATTCGTGGACCGGAAGAGAAGTCTTACGGGCCTTCTCCATTTCATTCCAGGCCGAAAATAGTATTGAAGGTGAAGCCTAGTCGCTTGCGTTTGGACTGAGCCTTTTTAAAGATCTGCCAGCCCACCCTGTCTGGATTGAGCTTGACGCACTGGGCCTCCGGCAGCTTTTGATTACATCGGCCCACACTGGACATTGGGCCTTGAAGCACTCCCTTTTAAAAATTTGTCAATTTTGTGCGGCTCGTCTCACTAATTTGACGCATATATTTCGTGAAGGAAATAAACCGGACGACTTTCTTGCTAATATTGGATGCCGGGATCAATGGAACACTATTTATAACTCGAAAAATTTACCAAAAATGTGTAAGAATTTGTGTCGGATGGATCAACTTAGTTATCCATCCTTTAGGATAAAATGATGTTTAGGTTAAAAAATTCGGGTTTGAAAACTCCCAACAAATTTCTCGGGTCTTGTTTTGTTCCATTACGGGGTTTCGGTATTTATCCCCTCAAAAAATACCGTTGTATCTTTTAATTTTTGTTCTTGTAATCCTTGACGTTCTTTAACACGTCATATTAATAAAATCCCACCCCTCAGGTTTTTTTTTTTAAATCCAATTTTTTTATCTGTTTTTATTTCTATCTACTATCATTGTAAAGCAACATTATGGGTTGTAATTATGCAAATATAAATAAACAAATAAATCGAACTTTGTTATTTCCAAAATATCCAATATTT
>BMAC01000376.1:305848-324873 GCA_014905375.1 Phtheirospermum japonicum
AGATATATATATATATATATATATATATATATGAGTGAGTTCAAATCAAATGAAAACAATGTCATGCGAACCTGCGAACTAGTGTTTTTCCGATAATATCACTTTACCATACACATGTATGGTAATCCAATCACCTTTTTACACATTATCTATATTAATGAATTAAAATCTTTTTAAGTAAATCTATTGAATAATAAAGTTTGAGGTATCAAGTCCTCCAAAATATATATATATATATATATATATATATATATATATATATATACACCATTCATTTTGACTTTCAAATTTCAAATCCATCTTAATCACAAAACTTTCAAAACCTCCAATAATATATTCTTGAACAAACGGAGCCTTAGTTATTGACAAATCCTCGATTCGTTAAGTAGGAAAAAGAATGTGAAATTAAAACAAAAGTGCGATTGAAGTTGTGTTTTAAAAATATACTGTAATTTAATTAATATTAGAAACATTTTCAACTAGTCTAGAAATTCTCGACTCTAGTCTGGGTCTAGATGTTAGGCTTTCTTGGGCTCCTTTTAAAAAAAATCTTAACTATGCTCGTCTAATCTGGCTCAATTAATAGTGTACTTCGATATAAACTACTTGATGGACCTGGACCTCCCCGGTGAAGACTATTTAACAATTTTTCCTTAAATATATTCAAGTTATTTCAATTACCTAAATTAACTGTTACAAAATTTTAGCTAGATAATAAATAAATCATTAATTAACCATAAAAGCATAAATGAAAAAAACAAATCTTTAATTATATTAACCAACATTTTATTAGGCTGCCTAAAATAATCACAAATCTATATATTTTTTTATTTTTTTGATGCAATCAAACTCTCCTACATCACATCAACATCATCAATTTCCCAATGTGAAGATATCTAGATATTTATTAGTACCCTCTTTTTCATCATCTGCTTGACTTCATGCGGCTCGGTCACTTTCTTGCATATAATATAAACCTACTACGAGAAAATAAACAAACTACACCATTCTTTTATTGCTAGCTTTTGCTTGGCACTTTAGGCACATAAAGTGATTCCAGCCACATTAAAAACACTTGTACCAGAAATCAAGTAAAAGCAAAACCCAAAAAAATGGCTATGGAAAAAAAGAGCTTTATTTCAGTTCAGCTTTGAACATATCTTTGGTGCGTGCAGTTATACACGAAAAAGATGCATTCATTATAACCTTTAACAACCCACTAAGCTTGACTTGATGCAGCCGAAGCTCATCCTGTTTTTTACGAAAACGATAATTTTATCTCAATCGCTATCGTTGGTTTAATTTCAGTTTCACAAAGATTAGTAATTTTTGATAGTTACGGCATTAACAAAGTTTGGTGAAAGATTGACTGAGCCACTATGTGTGATTGACTGGTTCCCCATTTATTTTTTAATCATTAGCCTGGTTGCCCATTTCCTTTTCGATTATTGGTTCAAATACAAGGAACAATCTCTCCACTTTCGAAATCAGGGTTAAATTACAAAAAACACCCATGAAAGTTTAGCAAAATTACGAAAAGTCCAAGTTATTTTTTTCAAAATTACAAATATCACCAATTACAAAGTTTGGCCTAATTAAAAAAAGAGAAAAAACAGTTATGTATTTGCAATTACAAATATCCCTTGAATAAAGTATTGAAAACAACCATAAGGCCTTAACAAATACCTATCTCGAGGGTAAATCTTGTAAAATAAAAATAAATATCAAAGGGTTATAAATAACTTTGAAAAATAGCTGGGTCGTTTTATAATTGGATAAAACTTTAGAGGTAGTTTTTTATAAGTAAATAATGTTAGATATTTCCATAATTTACTTACACAAGTCCAAATGTAAATGTTTTGCCAACCTCAGTACATGTTTCCCATTTTGGACTAGGGATCGACCTGCCTAGTTATATCCTGGGGTCGAGGAGGGCAGTGACCAATTGTCATATGATGGATCGGATCATCAGAGTCTACATTGCAATGTCAATCTGAATCGGTAGGTCATTAATTAAAATGTACATCATATTAGTGATAAATGCACATCAATACACAAGTATATCAGATAAAAATACATCTCTAGGCCCCAATCTGTCAATTTGCCTAGAGACTAGCAATTTTTTTAAACACTAATCATGATCACGCAGAACACAACAAGGAGCCATTTGTGGGTAGGGTCACCACCCAAAATCATCGATAAATATCTCAACAAAACTTTCTCTCACTTGTTTTTTTAATTTTTGTTAGCCATTTTTGACATCCACGTTCATGGGAGTGACAAAGTCTCCATTAACAGTCCTTTTTAGAATGCACTATATAGCAAAAAAAGACAAGGGGTCCCCATGAGTAGCACAGCACCTGGAGCCACCATTACCGAATAAAGTCCCAGTCCCAGTCTGAGTCGACTCGATCCGACTACTCAAAACCGCACCAATTGGGAATAGCTAATTTAGTGGTGACTACTGAGTATACCGTGTCCTAAGATGCTTTAAACATCTATCTTCCAAAGGGGGACAAAGAAGATTCCTAGATGGTCCTTTTCATGATCCTCGTCCCGACTCGCGTGCATCAGATAGCTACTCTTTGTAACCAGTGGGCGACACATTTTGTGGCCATTCACATTCAGGAAGGAAAAAAATTCCAAACAACTTTCTTCTTGAAAGGACATGTTTTAACTAACAGAATCATATATGTTACATGCATAATGATGTGCAATATATCAGAGGATAAATCCATGCAATTACTTAATTAGCGCATGCAATGTTATTTGGGAGGTTCGACTTAATTTAAAATATATATATTATATATATATATATTTCTTTCAAAATTAATTACAATTACCCTTGTGCGTTTTCATAACAAACATCCCTATTTTAACAGTGCAATTGTAGAATTATGATCTATACCAAGGGGTAATAATAATTTTAAAAGATGTCTGCCTTTCATATATATATAACTAGTTTAAGGATTTATAAAAAACAAAATATAAAAAATATTTGTGAAAATTATAAAGTTTAAATTTAAAATAAAAAATTTAAAAGATGTGTATCTCAACCCGTGCCCTGTTCAATTTATTAATTATTATAATTATTGATTAATATTATATTTTAATGTTCATACTTATAAAAAAACTCAAAAGTTGTCACATTTTCAACCCGTCTCTAATTTATATTAATTAATTATTATTAACTCATTTTATATTTTTATGTTTAAATTAATTTTGTTAGTAATTATAGTTACATACTTTGAAAAATTCAAAAGATGTCATACTCTCAAACCTTTTCGCATTGTATCATTGTCTAATAAATATTAATTAATTATTATATAATTTTATTTTCTTATATTAATATTGAGTTCATTACTAATATTTAGTTACATACTCCAATTATTGCAAATATATCATAATTTACCTATACATAATATTTAAAATCTCAAAATTAAATTATTTCATCTTTTATTATAAATATAATTTATTAATTATTTTCATATATAAGTTTTTTTTGTAATTAAAATTATTTCATATGTAATTTGTCTTTTAATTAAAATAATTAATCTAGATTTTTTCTACTAATTATATATGACTTATTTATATTTTTATATTAGGAGTATAAAAGATAATTATTAAATTAGACCAAAATATAATAAAAGAAAACTATTTAGTTAGGCTAAATATAATAAAAATAAAATATTAAATTAGGCAAGATAGTAAAAGGAAAATATTAAATTAGGCATATATTAGACTCGTATGACACATAAGCAAACGAAGCACCAAGATTTTTTAATTATCCAAGCGAAACATACAAAGCAGACACAGATTATGAGGATTTTGCATTAATATATACTTGTTTAACACACGTGTATTACACGGAACTTATCAAAAGATAAATATAAAAAATATTTGTGATAATTACTGAATTTTAAAACTAAAATAAAAAATTAAAATAGTTATTCCCAATCCGTACCGTGTACATGTCTAATCTATTTATTAATTATTATAAATATTAAATAATTTTGTATTTGATGTTTAGATTTAATTCATTAAATCTTAGTTACATACTTACAAAAATTCAAAAGGCATCACATTCTAAACCCGTGTCTAATATCTATTTTATTAATTATTATTATTAAATCATTTTATATATTAATGTTTAGAATAAATTCGTCAATAATTATTAGTTACATACTTTGAGAGTCTGATATCTTTTGAATATCTCAACTTGTGTTGCATTGTACCGGTGTATAATCAATGTTTATTAATTATTAGTATATAATTTAATATTTTTATATTTAGATTGAATACATTACTAATATTTAGTTACACACTTAGATTATTGTAAATAACTCATATTTTACCTATATAGAATATTTGAAACTCCAAAAATAAAATTATTTTAAATTATATTATCAATAAAACTTATTTAATTATTTTCATAATAAAGTTTTTTTAATTAAAATTATTTCATGTGTAGTTTTTCTTTTAATTAAAATAACTTATTTTCTAATTATATATGATTTGTTTCTATTTTTATATTAGGAGAATCAAAAGAAATTATTGAATAAGGAAAAATATAATAAAAGAAATTAAATTAGTTAAAATACAATAAAAAGAAAGGTATTAAATTAGGTAAATATTAGGCTCGGATAACACATAAGAATACGAAGCACCAGAATTTTTTATTTGCCAAACGAAGCATACAAAGCAGACACGTAGGTTAGGAGGATTTTGCATTAATATATAGGGTGATTAGATTAAACTTTACGACATTTTATGTAATTAACCCAATCTGTCATTTGTAGCACAAGGCACAACAGTTTGAAGCAAGCAGCAGTATATCATAAACAAAATAAATGAATATTGCTCAAAAATTGTTGGGTTCATAATTTGACAGCCACGTAGCTTAAAATACAAGGGGAAATTTTCATAAAATATTAGGATGCATATAATACTGGGGCTGAAAAAAAAAAAGTTCTCTACGATTTCATGAAAGAAAAAAAAATCAACTATAAAGATGTGGTCCTGTTAGAGCATATGCACTATTGAAGTCTCTATATACCCTTGTAACGAGTCGTTTCTCGTATCGTCTTTTCTGACAGTAAAATGTGGCATACAGAGAGGTTTCAACAAATGTAGAGTCCCAATAAGTATAGAACACCAATAAAAACTGACCCAGAAAAACTTAACGGAACAGATTTGAGAATAAGATTTTCAAACTGACATGAAACATCGCACTAGCATGAAAATGCGCTTGCTGAAAGAATTCAAGAAAAGGACTGCATATTGAATCATGATTGTTAGACTACAAGGCAATTTTTGTCACCTTAATGGTTATCTTGAAATACTGTGGTACAATTATTTCAAAAGCTGTGTCATCAACTCAGGAGGCACACATAATGCACGCCTCGACTAAGGAACACAAAGAGCCCTCATTTCCAATACAAACAACATTGTATTCTTAGAATAGACATTTTCCAACCTAGTCACACTCAAGGGGGCCGGTTCATTTTATATGATACTATACAATTCATTAGATTTTACCGAATTCGAGTCTCTTAATTTCGAAATAAGTGCGCATCGCTAGATTTACATAATTGTTTGACCTAGTAAATGGCTTCTGCATTCAATTTGCATGAAAAATGTTTGCAAGAACATGTTCAAACTTACATAAAGACCAAAACAGAGGCTGAGCTGCTGATTCAAAACCTAGAAACCAAACCTTTACAAAATATTCATGTAACACAATTGCATCTAGAAGTATTTGATTTTTTTTTAAATATATGTATTTTATAAGCTCCCAAAATATGATGTTCGGAGATTATTATAATCTATTTCTGTTCAAGAGCTTGGAGATCCCGATTAATTTAAAAATAAGATCTTATTTTAACAGCATATTTTACTATAGCCATTTTAATTACAAGATCTTCATCACAATTTTCTTATCCAAACGCTTCAACAACTTAGTTTTAAGAACATGCCATAAGATGTAGGTTTTAAAAAGCTCTTTTAAATAAACTTAATTACCCAAACACCAAAATTGACCTAGTTGCAATCTTTAAACACAGTAGACGTAATTATAGGTATTGCTACATGTGGTCTAAGACGTATCGGAAACTTACATGAGAACAACTTGGTCCATAGATTTCTTTTATTTGACAATTTGCCTAACTAACCGATAATGGCTTTGGATAGTTTTGGGCAATCTCTTATTTCTCTTAAGCAATGATATACCACCTGCCCATAGCTCACCTAGCACTGTCAAACGGGCTGGCCCTCTCCGGCCCATCGTGGGCTGGCCCAAAACGGGGCGGGCGCGGGCCAGCCCGTATTTTCGCGGGCTGGGAAATCCTAGGTCCGCAGCCCGCATGCGGGCCAACGGGCCAGCCCGTTTTTTTTTAATAAAATCTTATTTTAATGTAAAAAATTATAAAAAATAAAATTAAAATTTAAAAAAAGTTATTATAATATTTAAAGTATTCTAATGGGCTCATAGAAAATAAAAGAATACAAATATACCTTCAAATTTAACCAATATAAATTATAATTATAAAAAAAATATAAATAATTTAAAAAAAAGAAAAAAAAGTGGCCAGCCCGCTCCGGCCCGCGGTCTTTGGCCCGTTTTGACAGTGCTAAGCTCACCTCCCATAGAGCCTCATAATTAGGTAGCAATCAAAGTTAAACTGTCTATACCCACTGTTGTTACTCGGACAGAACCTCCTAATCATGTACGTAGCAATCTCTTTCTTTCGTACGTATTTAGTTTGTGCATGCAATCTCATGTTATTCGCACACACTTGCTTCAGGCAATTCTACATCCACTTCAAGATAGAGTTCTTACCACTCCTGAGAATGCCCAATAAAGGAAAGGTAACTCCTGATATTATCTACTTGTTAGTGATATGTTTGGAGGCTATTTTATTGTTTGTTTTTGCATTCTTTCTTTTCTTGTGAGAAAACCAAAATGAAGAAAAAATCAATGACTAAAATCCCTCAAACCAACCCCCCCAAAAAAACAATAGCGTAGAGTCTATGCAGAATTACTAACAACTAGATAATATCACAAATTCTTGAACAAAATCTCCTTTGTTCGTAGCAAATAAGAATTAGGGGTACACAAGTTAAGTGTGCCAGCTAAAATAAGTCTATGTTGGCCAAGCTGGCTGTGAACTTTTTATAAAACTCAAATACCGGCAATCTCTTATTTTTCCCAATTATGCATGCACGTATAAGAAGAGATTTGTACTTCCCAATTTATCATTAAAAAAAAACGTAAATGGAATTTAAATTGAGCCTTAAATGAATGAAGGAGCAAGCACACTTCATTTGCTTTGAGCATTTAAACCACGCTCATCAACCTTGAGCTCATAATGATATTTGAGCTCAAGCTCGACTCATTCACATTCCTAGTGAGATTGGTATCTATCTTTTGGAATCAGCCAGCATCATAACTCAGGTGATAGGATCTAGTATAAGCTTATGCAATCACATTATTAGAAAACAAAGAACAGCAACTTCGATTATATCATTAGAAATTAAATGTTTATTGCAACCTAATCCAAAAACAGATAGGATCTAGAGGCTGCAACTATAAGCTTTTGAGGACTCAAAACTCTTCCTTGAGTTTGATAAGGATCGTAAAGCGGGGGGTGTTGCCAAATCTTAAGAAACAGGTGTACACAACATAAAAATCAGTTCCCTTATTACTTACTCTTCAGTTGCGATCAAATATAGTACAGGGAAATATATGGAGTCATATGTGCTCATATGTGCCTTTAGTTAGTTCCCATTTTATTGTATACACAGACCTCATTCAATAGCTCTTTCAGAAACTGCTGCAAAAAAGATTTTTTTTTAAATAGATATTATATTGATAGGCAAAAAAAAAAAAAGCAAAATTGTCAACCAACAGATATATCATACAACGAGAGTGTGTGCAAAGACTTGCACAAAGTGATCCCCGCATTTTGGCTGTAAGAAAAGGAAAAAAAAAAAGTTGCTTTAGTTGTTTTCAAATGTCAACTTTTGCTTCTGATTCTTCATAATTTCATCAAAATCTAAAAAAGAAAGGGGAGAAGTGCTTGGGATTTCTGATCTATTAATTAATCTACGCTCATTGATGAGACGGCAGGACTAACTATACCCAATCCTTTAGCATATTCTAAATATTACTTTATCTTGATCTTGGGCGGATAGCGGGTTTTATTCATAATTTTATCAAAGTCTAAAAAAAGCAGCGGGAGGGGAGCTTGAGATCTCAGCTTCTTGCTTGATTTTTACAAGCAAATAAAGCACATTTACAACTAGTTCATCAACTAATATCTCTTAATTATTCAGCTTGTAGTCTATATTTGCAAACATTATCAACTTTTAATTCTCAACTACGTTTACCTTCTGTTATCATATATCACTTCTTCTAAAAGCAGGAGTGTTTTTCTATGTTCATATCCCCTGGACTGGGTCTGGGGCCATGGAAATGTCAGCCTGAAAATTTTTGACCTGCCTGGCCAGGCTTGATTGTTTCTGTTTGGCCCTGCGGGCTTAGGCCAGGACGGCCATTTCGACAGCTCTACTTCTGTTGTGTAATAGCTATGGACTTTCAAAAATGTTTAACTCATCTTCCCCATTCTCCACAAAACCCAACTTTCTCTCTTTATATATACAAAAGTACAAAACTAATTATACTCATACTTCATATTTCAGCTCTGCAATGAGTTACAACTACATTCTACTGCTGCCCATGGGATGATAGCATAAAAGAACAAAGAACGGCTGCAGAAGCTTAAGGGTTGATCACTAAAATGATTCATTTTCAGACTTCATTACAGCAGCTAATAATCTATCCATGCATCAATGTTTTAAAAAACGAAAGGCGGAAACGAGGCGTTTTGCTCGGATGAGGCGAGGCGTACGCCTCAAAATTTTTTTTTTTTTTAAATTAAAATTAAAAAACAAAAATAATAAAATTACGCAAAGTTCAACAATACATATTAATTATCCTAATAGTTCAACAAAAACAAGAATAAAATCATAAAGGTCGATCCTAATAAGTAGCACAAATTCATCTCACCTAAAACACAACACAAAGCAATTAAGAACAATAGAAGTCCAAATTAAGTAGAAAAACAAATTTTCATAGTCATTTTAATCTTGTAATAGAGAATTATTCGTGTCCAATGGTTTAAACAACTTGTCATGTCCTTCATTTTCCTCTTCCTCCTCACTCAAAGGATCATCATTAGAGTCGTCGGCATATCTAAGCACTCAAAGAAAATTATTTGTAAACAATATTTCGTGATTAAAAAAAATAATAATGTGCAACCAATTCAATTTAGCTTATATTCAATTAAAATGTGCAGCCATTATTTTTCTTCCTAACCCCTTTTTGTCGGCCATCATAAACTGACCAATTAAATTTAGCTTATATTTATACACTAACCTCCACCTTCTCTGTACATTAAAAAAATTAAAATAAAAAATATCTAGAAATATGTGCGTAATCCCTATTTTCAGTTAAAAAATAGATTAGTGAGAAAGGGTAACATATATATATATATATATATATATATATATATATATATATATATATATATCAGAAGTTACATCAGAAGCTATTTTTAATTTTAATTTATTTTATAATTTTTGTTTTTAATAAGTTATATAAGAGAGGGGAGAGGGGAACAAATATCAGAAGGATTTAAAAAAATAAAAATTAAAAGCGTAGGGTTTCGGCCAACAGGTTTAATTATATTTACCTCCTTTTATATTATTCTATTTATATTAATTTCTTTTATACATTTATAAATAATAATAAATAAAAACTGCCTCAAAACTGAGGCGGACGCCTCAAGCGCCACAAGGCGCATCCGCATCAAGACGTACGCCTCGACACTTTGAGGCGGATGTTTCTGATCTGGGGATCTGATGCGGCCGCCTCGACTCGATTTCCCCAAAAATGTTCCGCGGCGCGCTTCGAGGCGTACGCCTTGGCCGTTTTTTGAAACATTGCCATGCATATATATATATTGTCCTATAATTGTGCTTAGACATCACTACGTTCTAGCAATTTTGAGAGACACCAATTGGGCATCCACATTCAGGACAAAACCAAATATCTGAAAATAATTCCCCGTTACACTCCAGAGCTGGTCCTGGCTTGAGGCCAATGAGGCTTTCGCCTCGGGCACCGGGCTCCTTATATTAGTATTACTTTAATTAATAAAAAAATGCAATTGCTGACAAGCAGGGAATATAAATCAATCCAAACTTTATAAAAAAAAGGCAATGCAATGTTGGGCGGGCCCAAGTTAACATAAAAAATAATTTGCAAGGCCCAATCCCATGGACTATATAGAAGATACAAAAACAAAAGTATGTCAATTGCACAATCAAAATTCCACGCGAATACGTACGTGAAATAATTCTCCAAATTCAAATAAAATCCAAATCTGCTAATATTTGTAGGCAGTCCCTAATCACTTTTTTTTTTTTTGGAGCAGTCAGTCCCTAATCTCGTCAAAGCCCAATAGTGTTAAAAGTGAGTAATTAGTCATTTAGAAAAAAATATTATTACCTTGTCAGCTTTTATGATTTCTTTGTTTCCTAGTCGGCTTCTATGGTTTTTCTTTGTTGTTTTGCCTGTTTTTATTATTATTTTTGTTGTCTTATTGAATGTGGCCTTGTCGGCTTATGAATTTTTTTACGGGTTGATAAGAATCTGTTGAGAAAAATATATAATTACTATGTTGGAGGCGTAAAATAAGTGTCGCCTCAAAGTACGGAAATCACAGGACCAGCCCAATTACACTCCATAGGTGTTAAAACATCTCAGATTTTTCAAGAACCAATTTTGTGGATCCACAGTACATAAACATAAATAAAATAAATGAAACAAGATGAATATAGCATAACATGCAAAAAAGAAAGAAAAAAAAAAAGCAATAAAGAAACCATCGAAACATTAAGAAATAAATTGCATATGACAAGAAAATAAAGCCAACGACTTGACATTTTACACTTCAAAAAGAGGGAAAGTAAATTTAACACCAAGAAACAATTAACGATAAGTGGAGTCATTTTACCCGGGAAAAAAATCCTTAAACAGAATAACTTCGGAATCTGCATACTCTCACCCACAGCCGTCTCCATCGTAAACTGAAGCAAATCAATTTTACTCAGTTTTCAACAACTCAAGAAATTAAAAATTCAAAATTAAATCGTCAGAAGTATCTCATAAAACAACAAAAAAAAAAGAAGGAAAAAAAAGGCAATACTTGCAGAGACGAACGGAGAGTCAGCGGCAGCGGCGGAGGCGGAGGATTGACTCGCCTTGAAAACAACCGGCGGGTGTGCGTGTGTGTGTTGTTTGAAGCGGAGGGCAACGGGTAATGACTGGAATGGACCACCAGGTCATCAATATCGGGTCGATTCGCTGTCTGACTTCGCAATATTCGGGCTCTGCTGTTAGGTGGCCCAAATTTGTAAGGGCTGTCTACGTTGCAGGCTTTTGGGTCTGTCAGCCCAAATCATATTTGGTTGGACTATAAATTTGTTGGTGAGGCCTAATCATCCACAATGAGCGAAAACATTGTTTATAAAATCCGGCACGACTTGACAAAGGAAAAAACTGTTTAATGCAAAGACAAAGCAATAAAAAGGTTTGAATTCTCGATGGAAAAACACAATTAGTGTGCTTTCGTCAACAAGTAACTGATGAGGGATAATTTAAATATTTGTTATCTTTATGTAATATGGGACATGTAATTGATACCATATATAAAGGGAGTTTTTATGAATAAGAGAACCCTTATTTCTACCGTCTCGTCGTTTCTCTTTTATATCTTCCCCTTATACTATTCCTTTTACACGTTATCAGTACGAAACTTTAACCTAATGAAAGAGAATAAGTCTCCATAACCAAAGTAACAATTATACAATTTTCGTACGGCGAAAATCTAATTGCGTTGTATATTTGAAAAATTAGTTTCTCGAGTTTCAACCGTTTGATCGAGCTCAAATTTTTACAAAACTTTCAAGAGCTTTTGAATTATATTCTGAACGGTGGTTATTGGATTCGAAGATACGATGAAATATATATAAAATTTCTACTGTCTTCCTTTGTCTCCTTTGTGTCTTCTTCTATAAGGGGCACAATGTCACAGATCAGTTTAGCATAAAATTTCTATCGTCTTCCTTTGTCTCCTTTGTGTCAGAAGACTCAATTTCTAAGGTGACGAGATCATATATATACCAGCTGCAAATGTGTCTGCAAGGTTAAAGATCTCATAAGGGGCACAATGTCACAGATTAAGACATTGCAACCATACTTGGTGGAGGTGTGGTTGAGGTCGTGACTCCCAAAAGGAACAGGGGGAGGTCACTCTTGGTTCGATCAATACTCGTCCAAGGAATAAGAGGGCACGTATGGCACAAATTCAATTAATCATTAATAAAGATAATGACTCTCGTGAGATTATCTATGATTATACTTATGTCCATGAATCATTTATGGAGAACGATCCGATGTTTAATATGATTTTAGAGAATAAAGAAATCTCAATGTACAATAAGAGGTTTATATGATTTGATGGAAAAATCTTCTACACACATTGATGATATATACATTGTTGCTCAAGGAATCATAGATCACAATAGTATCGAACCACACTCTATTGAAATATCAATATAGAGCAAATTGACATAAATGTAAAGAATCAATACAGGTAAAACTAAATTCACTGACAACAAGTCACGTATTTAGTTTGGTAGTGCTAACCTCACCAAGTGTAAAGCCTGTAGGACATAAACAAAGTTTTGTTAGAAAGAGAAATGAGAAAGATAAAGCCATGAGATGCAAATCTATACTTGAAGCCCAAAGTTTCTCAAAACGCTCTAGAATTGACTATAGAGATATGTATTCTCCCATAATAGATGTTATAATTCCAAAGAACTGAGAATGCAGCTTATACCTGTGGTTACATCATATCTCTATGGTGATCGTGATTTAGAGATATATATACGAAAGTTCTTGTTGGCCTTTCATTGCCAAGGCAAGTGACTCTAAGACACGGAGTGCATTTGCAATTAAATTTAATTTAAAACACTCACTTTATGGATTGAAACAATCCAGACGGATGTGGTATAACCGTCTAAGTAACTATTTTATTGGGAAAAGATAATTTATGCTCTCGCGCATTTATAAATAAAATAAGTTTAAATTTGCGATTATAATTGTATATGTCGATGAAAGGAACATAATATCCTCTCTTAATGAAGTAAGAGATATCGCAAGTTATTTGAAATTCTTAATTTTAGATAATGAATCATGGGAAAACTCGGTCATGTTAAGATTTTAAACTAAAACCCGAGTTTGTTGAATATTAAATTCTACAGTTTGAACATATACAAAAGATGATCTGACAATTAAATATGGATAAGTGCAATATGCTAGCACTCCTATGATTGGTCAAAGTGAAAATATAAGGAAATATCAGTTTCGTCAATGGAATGGCGAAGAACTGGTGGGAGGTGAAATTCTCTACCTACGTACAATATGCACATTATTGTACCATTACTAATACATTTGACCAAATATTAATTTCTCAAAATTGTTGTCTTGATTTAACTCAAGAAAGCGCAATGTCACTGGAATGAAATCAAAATGTACTTTGATATCTAAAAGAAACCATTGGCGCGAGTTTATTTTCCCTATTCATAAATATAATTGGGACTGCAGATGGATTTGTAACCCCTAAAGAAAATGTTGAGTTTACTTTTTACTGTAAAACACCAAATAATATCGTTGATGTTGGTTACTCATTCGATCCATGTAAAGAGATCATTATCATACATGTAGTAGTTCATGAGTATCTACGATAAATGTTATAATCATTCATATATCTGATGATAGTGGCTTGAAATCTATCACTGAAGAAAATGTGATAATACGAGTAATATCATCACAACTCTTATACAACCAACAACTATGCACTTTTTCAAGAATCAAGTAAATTGAGGAAGTGGAGACTTCCAAAGTTCTCTTGATAGATGTACATATCAAAGAGAGGTGTAGACTTTAGGGGGAGTCTCAACATAGGTGTGTTGTACTCTTTTTCCTTAGACAAAGTTTTATTTTTCCCATTGGGTTTTGTTACTTGGCAAGGTCTTAACGAGGCAACAATAAAACACCATTTCACTCTTTGACTTGACACAAGGGGGAGTGTTGAATGAAAAACACAATTAGTGTGTCTTCGTCAACAAGTAACTGATGAGGGACAATTTAAGTATTTGTTATCTTTATGTATTATGAAAACATGTAATTGATACGTTATATAAAAAGAGTATTTGATGAATAATAGAACCCTAATTTTTACCCTCTCCGTCGTCTCTCTCTTATATCTTCTCCTTATGCTTTTCATTTTACATGAATTATTTTTTTTATTTATTTTTAGATTTTTAATGGAAACGCATGCTTGGATTTGTTATCATATTTCATCTTTAGGTTTGAGCATTATTTGTAAGAATAAACTTTCATTAGGTAAAGATATTTTGGGTAAAGATATTTTATAGTATTGCATTAAAGTCAATTTCAAATAATTACAAAATTATTATAGTAGTAATATTTTTATTTTTCAATTCGCACTGCCACTATTATGAATAATCACATTACTATTCATTGGTTTTCAAAGTCCTCTGGATTATTTATATTATTAATATTTTGACCTATGATAAAGATATAAAGATAAAACAAGAAAACATCCATTTTTTAATGTCCTCTTCCCTTTTGTCTGCAAGCTAGCCTTCACAACTAAATAATTTTTAAGCCATGAAGAAACCAAAAGGAAGACGGCACCGGTGAAGTGTCATTGAAGAAGACATTTTTAGCATTGGATTGACAAGCATGCCTTGCCTTAAGGCTTAAGTAGTTGAATTCTAGTGGTAAGCACTACAAGAATGTATTAGTCAGAAGTTGCGGCCATAAACATCATAAATCTCGCATTTTTGCACTTGAAAGTTGAAAAGGGATTAGAGCACAAATGATATAGTGATCCATTAAAGCAAATATGAAAAGAAAAGGTCATTTATTCACATTTAATATTAAACCATGTGGTATCTTATTTTACTGTCAGAATTTCAGGAAGTTTTTGATATAAAATATAAATATTTGTATTATAAAGCATATAAGTACTGTAAAGTTATATTTTTTAAGTGCGAAAATATTAGTATTAAAAAGAGGAAAATCGTTCATACAAACAAAGATCACGATGTCTATTCTTTAATTAAAATTATTTGGTCGGACCTCATTAAAACCTTTTAAGGTAAACCCACCCTTGTGGGAGAAATCTCGTAGAGGAAAGAGTACCCTTCTCATGCCAGTAGTAGAAAGAACAGAACGATATAAAACGCTAAGAATCACAAGTCGACTAAGTGTAAAAATAAGCTACAAAATATTAAGAAAAATTTATGTTAGTAAGATAATTGTGAGGAGAGAGAGTGAGAGATTAATTAAGAATATCATTAATTGATTAGGGGTGTATTAGTCAAAATTCTATGTTCCTCAATTCTTAACAAAAATTCTAAAATAACAATTAAAAAAAATGAAGGGGTATCAGTCATCAACTATCAACCACCAATTGTCAGTAGAAGTGTGCATTCGATCTAAGCCGGACCATATCGGACCGATATTGGTAGACAAAGATTTTGACAAGTTCTGACCATAAATCAGATCGAACCGTGACCATAAATTTCAGCTCAACTACGCTCTGGTGCGGTCAAAACCAATTTGGAACAATTTTGTGAATGTTTTTTTATGTAATATGATGTTAAGAATTATGAGAAGTTTCAAATTCAAATATGATGTATATGTAAATAGTAGAAAATATATTTTATTATTATTATTATTATTAATATTATTAGTGTTATAATATAAATATAAACAACAATACATACTATAACACAAACACACCATTAAACATTAAATGAGAATATTATTTTTTGCACCTCAATGTATGCGATATTTTACATATTAACCCCTAAAATATTTTTATTTCCACTTTACTCTCAATGTACAAGAACTTACGATGTTGCCCCTCAAGTTTATTTCGAAGGAATATTCATTCTAAGTTCCATCAGTGGGGAGTTGGGAGGTAAAGTGCAAGAATCTTAATTATAGTTGGGGGCAAATTAAAATAATATAAATGTTGAGTTTTTATTTTAAAGTTTTTATATTTGAAAAATACTTAATCGTGTGTTTCATATTAAACAATATAAAAGATGTATTCATTCTGTCTCTGCGTGTGTACGCAATACACAAAATATTTTCAATACATCTTTTATTTTATTTAATATGAAATAAACAACTAGTATTATGTAAACTATTAGGCTAAATAACATAATAAATATAATATTAAGTATTATTTTTGAACAAAATGAAAAGATGTATTTCGTATATGCATTATAAAATTGTGACACGACAAATAAGATTACCATTTGATATTATTGTTTTTATATAAAAGTGTGATTAAGTACTATAGTAATCACCAGTATGTTGTTACATAAGACTGTATCACCATATTATATAGAGAAAAAGTGCAAAAACAACTTTAATATTTTCATCTAGGTGGAAATATTATTATATTATAAGATAAATTTTTAATGATATCTTTTTTAACTATTTTTACACAAAAACTCAATATTTATATTATTTTAATTTGTCATCCAAATTATAAGATGTGTGCACTTTGCCGCCCAAACTATAAGATTCTTACACTTTACCCCTCAACTCATCGCTGACGAAATCTGAAATGAATATTTTGACGGAAATAAACTTTTGGGGGCAACATCAAAAAATCTTGTACATCAGGGGGTAAAGTTGAACAAAAAATACTTAGAGGCACAATGAGTTAAAAATCGCATACATTGGGTGGGGTGGGGTGGGGGGATATAATTTTTTTCACATTAAATTGTACTTCAAGTTTACACTAAATAACCAATTATACTATATTATAAAATAACTAACCACAATACAATTTAAAATAAATACGATTAATGCTTGTATATATAACTAACTAAATAGTATTTAAACAAATAACTCGTTCTCTCCGTTTATATGGACAATATAAACAACCAATAATATTAATCTTTAAAAAATAAATAAAAAAAGAGAAAAAAAGGAAAAGATTGGTCCATCTCGGTCTGATTTGGAAAATTACGGCTTTGTACCAGATCAGATCAAAATTCGGAAAGTCCAGTTTTTAAGGACCGTGGACTGGACCGAATTATCACCAGTTTGAGCTATTTTTGCACATTTCTAATTGTCAGCTATGAGCTCTAAAAAATAACTCAACCAAGCGATTCCTAAAGGCCTGTTTACATTCGTTGAAATTTTGAATGTTAGTAGTCACAAACTTTAGGTATTCAGAATTTTGTAAAAAAAAAAATAATAATAAAAATTGTTTGTTATATGATTCAAAATCATTTACTTTCATGTCAAATCATATTTGAAAAATGGATGACAATATATTATTGTATTGTATTTTATATCAAACTATGTTTGAAAAGCTAATGATATTGTATTATAATATTATAATTATTAGTATTAATTTTATGTGTTATTAAAAAATTTTATGTGTTAATAAAATAGAATAGCATAAAGATTAAGTGTAAAAAATTGATAGTTAAATATTTAATTTATTAATTTTAAATTAAATGAATATTCAATATTCATAATATCAATTGAAGTATTTCTAACCGGCAAACATGACTTAAATTTGCCAAAAAATTTGACAATTACCAAAGAAGAAATACTACTCCCCTGTTGCACCTAGGATAACTTGTTTATTTCCTTTGTCTCAATTTATATGTTTGTTTTCTTTTTCAGAATATTATTTACATAACACAAAACTAAATATCCCTTGTTAATTTACTTTATTTTACAACAATACTATAAGTTACAGTAAAAATGTATATTTATGCAAGGACATTGTAGAAGAATTACACGCACGCGAGCGCGCGCGTACACACATATATATATATATATATATATATATGATTGAATTTTCCTCCAAAATCAGGTTTAATTAAATAAATATTATATATTTAATTCGAAATTAAAAAAATAAATGAGTTTCAAAAAAAATTAAAGAAATGTGGTGGGACGCGTTTGGCAAAAGTTATTAATTAAAATAAATAAACATATTATAAATAATGTCTTATAATTACAAGAAGTTTATTTGAAAATAAAAAAATACAATTGTGATGAAGTAAAAAAAAAAGATGAGTGTGAAATTAAGTATGATAAATTATTGGTAAAATTAAAAATTAAATTATAAAATAAATGAGAATTAAGCCGTAGAATGATTTTCTCCCGTGAGAAACTAACGAAAATTGTTGATAAACTTTATCTTTGAACGGTGTCGTTTCTGGCCTTCTAAGACTGACTAGTTGTTAATAACGTAGATCTATATAATAATATAATAATACTAAATAAAGTAGAATAATTAATTATGTGACGTGGGAAAAGTCGGTTTAATTAAATAAATATTATATATTTAATTCGAAATTAAAAAAATAAATGAGTTTCAAAAAAATTAAAGAAATGACATTATTTTATTTAATTAAATAAATGATTTATTGTATTTTTTTATTTTCAAATAAACTTCTTGTAATTATAAGACATTATTTATAATATGTTTATTTATTTTAATTAATAATTTTTTTAAATAAATTATAAATATAACTAAAATCTTAAATGTATATAATATAAATAAATAAATAATATGTGTATTAGGGTTAGGGTTTGGAGATATAAGGCGGATTTTTTTTTTTCAAATTTGCCTCGGGACGCTTTTGGGAGAAGCGTCCCGACCCCGAAATTATTTTTTTTTTCATTTTCGCCCCAAAAACTTTTGGGGACGTAAAACAGGTTCGGGACGCTTTTCCCAGAAGCGTCCCGAAGGGCGGGACGCTTTTGCCAAACGCGTCCCACCACATTTCTTTAATTTTTTTTGAAACTCATTTATTTTTTTAAT